>JANHFM010005538.1:58986-72261 GCA_032468115.1 Grayia smithii | reverse complement strand
ACAGTATCCTTCCCCTGCCATGCCCACCAAGCCATGCCATGCCCACCAAGCCACACCCACAGAACTGGTAGTAAAAACTTTTGAAACCCACCACTGCTTCAGATGTCAGTAAAATGAAAACCCAGATTGCTGGGGGCAATATACTGACTCTGTAAACCGCTTAGATAGGGCTGTAAATACTGCACCATGAAGCAATATATAAGTCTAAGTGCTCTTTCTATTGCTATTGCTACTGCTGCTCTGTACTTTCTTTTTCAACAGAAATACAGTCAGACTATTGCTGTGCTTACTACTTCTGAACAGATCTATAGTCCTGCAGCAGATTTACAGAGCTTGTATTTGTATTTCCTCAGAAATAGACCTACTGATCTCATGGTGTTGAAAAAAGATCCTTTAGATTGTAACAATCCTTTAGATTGTAGACAAATGTAATGCCCAGAAAGGGCACCCAAACAGGCCATCTTCATATGGCTATACTTAAAATGTTTCTTCTTCGATGCACAGCCTAGAAAGTACAGATATTCATGGGCATGCAATTATTCCAGGTGGAACTCAAAAAAGAGAGACACCCAATGGTCACTAGTCATGTCATGTTATGGTCATTACGCCCTCCCTTCTGCTTTCAAGGGAAAACGTGCCTGG
The DNA here is from genome assembly GCA_032468115.1 of Grayia smithii. Classification (NCBI taxonomy): domain Eukaryota; kingdom Metazoa; phylum Chordata; class Lepidosauria; order Squamata; family Grayiidae; genus Grayia; species Grayia smithii. The sequence goes on along the minus strand of JANHFM010005538.1, from coordinate 71,619 downwards.
GGACTAGATTCTGAGCTGACCAGAGAAGAGTTGCTTTCTATCTGGGTTGTCTTGGAGGACATGTACCTTGAAAATTGACCTTCACATTTAAAAAAAATTAAGAAAAAAATAGATGGAATCTGATTGGCTTTTATGGCAAACAGAAGAATCAAGGTCATGGATGTTGAACCTAACTTAACAAGACAATTCTATATTTAACCCTCAACATCAAAACTATCAGCCGATGTATCAACTGTATGCTTTATGTAAGTGCACTCATAGCTGCTGGCCCACTGTGCATTTGTGCTCTGATAGGTAATGTGGCTGTGTTTCAGGCCTAAAACACTGGAGTGTTCCCACTGAGACAATACACTACCACATGGGTGTCAGTATGAAGCATCTCAGCATCAATCTGCTTGACTTGTTACCTTTAAAACAGAGTCTTTAATTAAAGAGGTTTGAGGTAATTAGGAGATCAAGGAGTAATTGCAGGTATTATTCAAAATGGCCAAGAGGTGCTAAGGGTTCAGCTTGGACTACTTATTCTGTCAGAATCTTTTCATATCAACCAAAAGATGTACAGCTGCTTCTATATTTGTTATTTGAGTTTAACTTAGCTTTCAAAATATTAAAAGCTTCAGGCTGGCTGGAGAATCCTGGGATTGAAGTCCACCTATCTTAGAGTTGTTGAGGTTGAGAAATACTGCTAGATATTTTGGACAACAGTGTCAATCTCCAATACCTTTTTTATATGCTGTTTAGGACTTGTGGAAGTCAATATTATTTCAGTTGTAACTAAACCAGCTGAAAAGTTCATTCTTGCCTGACTTAGTTTCTGCATTTGTTTTACAAGTCTTCCACTGTGTGATTATCACTCTGACAAAGAAGAACAAACTGCCATGGTCCCTTGCTGCCTGCAGCTTTTAATTTAAACAGACAGCTAGGAACCTAGGATTCACAGCTTAAACAGATGGAAAGGCTCAAGCAAAAAGGTGCTGCTTGCAGCTTCTTCTAAATTTGGCCCATCTTAAGCTGAAACATATTTTTGTAGGGAGTGGGTTTCAGAGGTGTTAGTTTGATTATCTAGTGAACTTTACCTGCAGGGAAAAGGCTTCCAGATTTTCAGACGAGTAAGTTATATAATAGTAAATAGATTGTAAAGATAAATTATGCATAAAGATGTTTTAAAGCTTACTTCTTAGCTGACACATATTACATGTGGTTCTTGCTTCTTCTTATTCTCTGGCTTAGTCAGTCACTCTTTTCTCCCACAAAGATTTGGAATCTTATCTAGGAATTCATCTATTTGTGGGTCAGTACTCAACTGACATGGTCTATTCCCCAACTTCCCATTTCATCTATCTCAAAATTGAGTGTTTTATTTCTGTTATATTCCAGAAGGGGAAAGGAAAAACCGCAAGAAGCTGCCATTTTAATTTTCTCAGAAAGCTATTTTTAAATTGGAGGGAGGTTTTTTTCAATTGGGTAAATTGAAAATAGTTACTTCTTTGTCAATCATTGGATGTTGCCATTACAGCTCATAGCAAGTTTTTTTTTGATAGCTTCAGGTTGCAGAGAAAGACTACAATTTCATCCAGAGGTTTACTTTATTGGAGTACTGCTTTGTTAAATATTTCTGAAAAAAATATAACATTTATTGATGCAGTCTTGTTTAAAATGTAAAATTATATATAGCCATGTTATTCTATATAGCCATGTTATTAAACTTGAATTATTTGTCATTTGTATTTAGCAAATACAATTATTTGCACAAAAGGTCTGAAAATTATTCATTTGGAAACACAGAAAATTTTAAGAAAAGTCTTGTTCTTTACAGAGAAGGGGAGAATGCTAAAGAGGGAAAACTGAAGATTAACTGAAGATTAACTGAAGATTAACAGTGCAACCCTATGCAAGTATAGTCAAAATAAAGCTGGTTTCACATATTGGGATATATGAACAATGCACAGTTCAGACTTAATGAATAATGATAAAGTTATTTGCGGTGTACTGTCTGGGTTCCTGTATCAACACCTGTTTTAATAAGAAGCAGGCTTTCCTGTCTCTAGTGAGGAATGATATGCCAAGTAAAACAAGAGATAATCTACTTGTCAACCTGGTCAAAACATATGTCCATTTGTTTGAGGCATTACCTGCAAAGATTATATCTAAGCTGTTGTCATTAAGCACATATTGAAGTGAGATGCACAGTTATTGGGAATGTTCCAAGGGCTACATTGGAAGCCACATCAACAAAGAGATGCTGGAACCCCAACCGTTCTTCATCCATTGTCATTCTCCCAAGCACTGTATCTCCTAATACACCCCTAGGAGAGGCAAATACAGAAGCATAACAAAGAAAGCACTTTTTCAATAGGGAAGAATTTTAAGAAAGGAAGAGCTATCAAATCAACATATCTTGGCTTAAATAGTTTGCAAGCTTCAACACACTGCAGACTCAAAGAAGCATAATTACAATATCACTTCCCTACCCTTCCAGAAAAAGTAGTGGGGGGAGGGGGGCAGAATTGATTTCAGAGGCAGTAGTGGTCAGGTTGTGAATCCCTTTCACTGTGATTTCTGCAGAGGTTTAAATTGAAACCAGGCACAAGAAATTTCATTCTTTTTGAGAGTTGTTGCTTGAACTGATCTGAACACAACGGAAACCTGAGCTGGTCTAGGGTTTGGCCCAAGAGCTTTGAAGTGATTTCTCTTGGTAAGGAAATCATTTCCTTTGTCTATGCATGTTCAGGAAAAATGCCTCAACAAGGAATGGTTCCCACCAAATTGTTCACACTGTAATTACTTTGTACAAAAGACAGCATATATTTTCTATTCCTGGAAGTAAAGGAAAAGGGAGGGGGAGGGGGAAGCAATCATAAGTATCACATACTGATTATGAACTCCCCTCCTTAATCATTGACAGTAGGATTTTTTCCATATTTAGTTGCACATAAGTAGAACACAGAAATAAATGAGACTTAAATTGGTCATGGTTAATTCTAATTGATGCCAATGGTTTAAGTATCATTAAATACAGAATTAGCCCATACTAATACCACTGTCCCATTCTTGGATCCTTGTGTTAAGTTGACTTTTGTGCCATCTTTATGCCAGCTACCATTTTGTGGGGGTTAAAAGTCAGCTGCCATGTTTTACATTCCTTCACACAGCTGTCAGTAATCCAATAATTTGTTTCTTGCCTCTTTTTTTAAAGACTTTATCCTGGTTCACACGGTATGATCTTTTGTTTTTCATCTATCTGAGCAAAAGCTTTGTAAGATAATTTAAATTAAGATATAGATTTGAATCCACATAGTTCAAATCCAGTGCTATACCTATTCCTTATTTTTATCTGACTCTATAGCCCTCCTATTGTTCCTGATACACTGTCTTAAAGCTATTAATTAGGAAGCAATATAAATTTTGTTAACAAAATAAAGAAATCCTAGACAGGAATAAACACTTCTGGCCTGGCCCTCTCTCAAAAAATGTCTGTCCTATCTGTTGTACCAAAATGATGAATTTGTTTATCTCTTATGATTCATAAAGGAGGTCAGGAGAGATCTTGCTGTTTTGGTCCTTGGGGATGGATAAGGAAGATGGCATTTGCAGTGAATATATGACTAGGCTACCATAGCCAAAATCATCATAAGAAGTCCTCATAAGTCATCATAAGTCATCATAAGAAGACCCAAATATGTTCCTTCTATTTCATTATGTCTCTGTGATTCAATGTTTATCCTGAAGATTTATACTTGATTTAACAAATTATTTTCAAGACAATTCACTGTCATCATGCAACCACCATCAAATTAATGCAAAAACACACACAAAACAGCAGCTCTCAAGTGGAACAAGACCATACTTTATTTTAGTTTTGAAGTAGTTTGTTCTACATATTTTTATAATCGCTTGATATTAAAATGGATGGTGCATGAATGAACTAGATGATACAGCAGAACTCTGAAACAATCCTCATATCCAAATGACTTTTTGATAAATGTGTATTTAATAGCATAGAAGAATATCTAAAAGAGAGCCAGGACAATCAAACTAAGCAGAAAACAAATGTTGTTTTTTTTAACTTGGACTTGCTATGACCCAACAAATGAATCGAGTCCATTAGTCATGCATGACAGAAAATGATACCTTTTTGCAGGACTTCTCTGAGAGCAAAAAACATGTGGTCAATGAGTGACCACCATTCTTCGCTGGATGGCAAGAGTGGGCTTAGAAGACCAGAAGTTCTATCAATTACAAACTGATAGTTTTATGTATCTTTATATGGAGTGAAACAGCTGAATGTACTGTACACGCTGAAATCCAGTCATTGGCTGGATTATAGAACTCACTAGGCTACAGTGGAGTTAGAAAGTTGGAAAGGAACTACCTGTGGTTCAGTAGAAGCATCAAAACTACTTATTATTTAAATTTATTATGGCCACCCACTCTGGAAGACTCAGGCAACTATTAAACAATCCCAACAAATTAACATCTATCCTCTTCTTGAGAGGGAGATTAACAGCTTCTGTAGTTAGGAGTTTGACTTTTTACCAATCTTACTGTTAAAAAGTTTAATATTAAAGCAGAATCTGCCTTCATGTTTAAATCCAATAATTTCAATCTATTATTTTATAACCTACACTCTGGGATGATGTGGAACAGGTCTTGATCTTCTTTTGCATGGTTTTATTTGAAGAGTGTCTTTCTATTCTTCCCTCTGCTTCTTTTCAAGGATAAACATGTCTAGCATTTTCATTCATTCTCTCTTCTCTCAAGACTTTGTTTCTTGTCCTTTGATCATCCTCTTAATTCCTTTCTATAAGCCTGGTGCAGTTTGTCTCATTGTTCTTAAAATATGGGGTATAAAATTGGACAATGTTTCAAGATGGGCTTCTGTTCAACACAAAATAAAGTGAAACTGTTAAAAACTTCAATAGAGGCATTCTAATTTTATCTATTAACATAATTTCTAATGTTATTTCTGCCTTCTAGAGTGTTAACTATTCTATTGGTTATCTTCAACTTTGATCAGTGTTCTTTCACCTCTCCATCAATATCATTAATAAAACTATCAAAGGCCAGTTGGCCAGGACTGAATGTCTACTTGTTATATCAAGTAGACGTTCATATAACAAGTAGATGTTCAGTACAGAACTATTTCCAAAGTTCTGTAATTTACATTTCAATACGTTACACAAATCCAGCATAGTATGCTGAACCCACAAATTTGGATCTATTTCATAATCCATAAGTAGTTCAATTATATGTGAACAATCTCACCCAACTAGATTAGCACCATGTTCCAGTGCCAGAGAAGCTCCCAAACAAGCATCCATGCTTTTCTGATGAAGCCACGCTTTGGGCTGGACCTGGTCCACTGACCATTGGCAGACTGCAAATCCTCCTGATTTTTTCTAGGCTTTGAGGAAGCCAGCTGCCCGCATACAAAGTTGGCAGCTTCAGGACAAGCTTCCCAAAAGCTTTCCCGTGCTTAACCTCTTCCCTCCCCTAGAAACCCAAAATTCTTCAATAAAGAAAACAAACAAACAAACAAAGCTCAGAGGGACAAACTTGTTGATATTTCTCCCTTGTCCCTGCCCCCAACTTAGGTGCTGAAACTAAACTTTCCAGTTCTGCCCTCCAATCTTGATATCTTTTAACCACTTCATTTGCTAAATTTATTGTGCAGGTGGTGGTGGTGAGGTAGTGTCCCTGTAATCAGTTTTACGGAAGAATGATTGTGAGGGCACTGCAGTCACTGTAACTTTGAAACTACATATGAATTTGTAGTTTAGAAACTACAAGGTCATATGTAGTTTTTGGGAGGTCTGTCATAACTTCAAATGACTGTTAAGTGATCGGTTGTATCTTGAGAACTACATGTAAAGAGGGATGCAATGTCTGTGCTGCTTTACCTCATATTCTAAAATGTGAACAAACTCTCACATAAAATAGACCAGCTTCAACATTCTTCTTTCATTACTACTTGTGTACAGATTTCAATAAGTAACAGTTAAATTACATCTGTGGAAAACAAACTACTGGTAATTTTAAAACTGTCTGGTCTGAGCTGCATAATTTAATATCCTTAGAATTGAAATTATTTCTGTACCAGGAGAAAACAGTACCTGGTTTTCTTGTTCTTTTCTTTTTGTCAAACATAAAGTCTTGCTTCATTCAAGTATTACCAGTGCTATTCAGTTTAGGGATATAATTGAACAGGTTGTAAAATGTATGGGATGTAATATTTGGACGTCTGTATGCCAGGGTTTTTCTTCAAGATACTAGAGTTACTGCATTGCATCTTAGCTGTCAACCTATTTCTTTCCTTTGTAGGTTTCATTTTGTGTTATTTCTTCACCTTTTGGAGACCCCTTACCTCTCCTCTCTTAAATCTACACTCACCACCAAGCAGACATAATCCAAGAATTTCAGTAAATCAACACTATATGCTCCCTACTGACTCAGAGAATTTGATACTGACAGATTATTACACCTAGAAGAAAAATACTGCCATAGTTTCTCTAACATTATTTGCCTGGAAGTGAGAGCAGAGAGAGAAGTGGATAAGATCCATTATGAATGTACCAATGCCGGTATTTTGCTGTAATAGAATTATTTTTAATTTATATTTTATAACAGAGAACATAGGTTTCTCAATAAATTGCTTTCTCCATCTTTAACACCTATGGCTAGTTCCTGCAGATCAATTACCCTCCTTAGAGTGCAGTCCTATGCAAGTTTACTCAGATGTAAGAATCAGTGAGTTCAAAGGGATCACAAGTAGTCCTCACCAACTGCAGTTGGAACTGACAATTCTGTCACTAAGCAATGTGGTTGTAAAGTGAAATATTGCAAGAGATTCTTATCTTGTATTATATATTACTGTTTTTTTTTCTAAAGACTCATTTCTAAACTACTTTACTCAAACAAGGAACAAAGTGCCCCCTTAAGATGACTGGGGATATACAAAGAGCTTAAAACCTGTATTATTCATTGTACTCAAGAATACATCCTATTTTATTCATTGGTTTATTCCTCCTGACATGTGCATAGAATTTAAGTATGTAAGGTTATGATTCTAAACTTTTAGAAACAAATCCTATTGAAATTCATAAGAAGATCACCTAATTACCATAGTTAGGATTGCAGTATTATGCAGTCTGTACTTCTGGTAATGACTCTTACATTTCCTTCCATTCTTGGGAGAGGAAGAGAGACAGAGACAGAGATAAAAATCGGACAGTTGTACCCAAACTATCCTTCCTTCCTTCCTTCCCAAATTTTGTTACCTCATAATGGGAAAATTATAATATGAATAGATAGAAAAATTCTTATATGACTATTCATTAAACTGAAAATTGGAATTTTAAGTAAAAAAAACCTCATCATGTTTTCAGTAGCTTCCCTTTTAATGTCTTCTTTTGCTTCATATTGCTAGGTCCTCTGCCATGAAACTCTTTTTTCACATTTACAGTGACCCTTAAGGTAAAATTTAAGAAGCAATTCTGTTGCACAATTGACAAGACAATTATGAACTTTTAGCCATGTGGAAAGCATATGAAGTAAAATCTCAACTATGTTAGCTCTAGGTACATTGGAGATGCGGGGACTGAAGTGATACCTTTTGCACTCAAAGCATAAGCTGTTCTTACAAGGACTTCGTTTGTTTATTTATTTATTCATTACCAAGACAACTCTGTAAACCAAATTGGACTGAGAGAGCAACCAGCCCAAAGCCTCTGAGTGAGCTTCCATGGCCTATGGTGGAATAAACATTAGGTCTTTATGGTAGCAAATTAATCTCCTAAACTCTACAGCATACATGAGGTTACGTAAGTTAATTTAACTATGAATCTCAGACAATAACATATGAATCACGCAATATTTTATATAAATATCAGAATCATATCTGCATGTTGATTCCTGCAACTGTGTCTGTAGAATGGAGTCTTTGGGCTCATTTCCCTTAATAAAAGCCTGCAGATGGACTTCTAAGAATAGTATTTGGAGAAGGCAGTTGTCAATTATCATGCAAGAGCCTACCTTTGTGATCTCTCAGCACCAAGACTGCAATTCATTGCAAAGTTTCCACCTGGTAGACACAGATTGCTCCAAGTGAAATGAATTGGTTCTTGGTATTATCGGTACTTGTTGAAACAAATTCTCTCTGCCTAGTCTAAGAGCATTATTTTCATTTCAATATTATATTCCCAGACATCTAAACATGTAAATCAGTGATCCATTTCAGAAATGGATAAATCAAAGTGTTTACTTCTAGGATGAATTTAATTGTGACTTCTCTAGTGGATATTCTGAAAGCCCCAGTGGAAAGGCAAGCAGGAAGGAAATATGGAAAAAAGTCAGTGGGGATTAAGTACGTTCACAAAAGTAACTCCACCTGTGACTAATAAATACACAGATATATTTGGGCACAGATGTATTTTGCCCTGTATGGAACCTTGGGTTTGCAGTGACATAGCATTATAGACACTTGAGCATGAAATAAAGGATGTCTGTGTTGCCTTCTCTATAAAATGAAAGTTGGGAGAGCTAAGAAAGAACCCAATTCATTTTATAATCTACAAATCTTCTCATTCCTGTATAGAACATTTATTATAGAGTCACATGTACCCCAAACTACTGATCCCCAGGATTTCCAGTCTTCATTAACTGATATTGTTACCTGGGAATTCTCTAACATCCCTGGAGCGTCCCACCCTGGGTAAAGAGCAGGGATGGGCTTCAAAAATTTTAGCAAGGGATTCTCTGCCCAGTTGCTGGGTGGACGTGGCCTAGTTGGCCTCCTGCACCATGGCAGGGAGGCATTTTTTCCCTCCCCAGACTCTGGAGGCTTTCCTCGAGCCTCCGAGAGGGCGAAAATGACCTCCGCAGGCTTCAGAGATCCTCTGGAGACAAGAAACAGGTGAGCCCATTTCTGGCCTTACCAAACTTCCGGTAGGCCCATTTTTTGCTCTCCCCAAGCCTCCATGTGCACCCTGCACTTACCTGCATTCAAAACGGGCCGCGTGGGGATTCCTGGGCGGGGAGGGATGTGGTGGGTGGGGCCAGCCATGAGTGGGATTTGGGGGTTCTCCAAACTGCACAAATCTTAGCTAGAAGTTCTCCCGAACCCCCAGCAGCCCATCCCTGGTAAAGAGTGACTGAAGTGATAACTAGAAGAGGGCAGTAAATCTATACTACATATTTCCATCTCTAGGATGGTTTTATGGAGAAAAAAATGCCAACCATTTCTTGGAAGATCATTTAGTTCTCCACGTTATCACTCTTTCACTTCAGCATTTTCAAACAATTTATATCATTTGTCATGAGACTATATTTATAATATGTTTACAAATATTTGGGGTTATAATTCTATTTTATCATTTTTATTTTACTGGTCAAGGCATATGAGTTTGGTTGTCTGTGCAATGCAGTAATTACTTTAGTTTGTACAATGCCCTTCCATCTTGAACATTTCTGTAAGTGTAAATGCCAAGAGGACATTTTTAGATTTGCTCAGCTGCATAGGATACTATTCGAGCTCTACAAAAATAATAAAGCAATCAAATATCACTTTGCAGGAAATTCTCATACCCAGACTTGAATTTCCTGTTTCTTTTGGGAAAAAAATTAATAGGGGAGATTTAAAAAATAAAAGTAGTAGCTTCATTATTAGGGAGTTAATCAATAAACCATCAGTGCAGGCTTCTATTTAGACCTATGGCTAGAATTAAAATCCCCTAAGAAAAGGCCCTACAAAATGAGGACATGATTAAAGAAAATAGGACAGTGACGAAGGGGGGATTTTCAACTGTGCACCCCAATTAACAAATTCTATAACAGTAAAGAGTGATATTAGATGTGTAATTACCAAACTATTTTTACATGACAAGTTCAGCAGCAATTATTTTATTATTGTGTAACAAAGGATTTGGGGGGAAAAAAGATGACAAAGATCATGTATTTGCATTTCAACTGAACAGTTTATGCTTTTCACACAAAATGACCTTTTGTCTGAAGGACACCTTTGACTTTAGCAGTGTCCTCCTTACAGAGGCTCCAGAACATACTTTATGGTGGTCATCCTTTCTATTCTTATTATAATAAATGTGTGGTCTTTTGGTCAGTCTGAATTAAATGAACTCTTTTGTTTTAGCATATTGGATAAGTGAGTAGACAAAGGGATGTTTCTAACAACAATTACCTTTGGGTTTCTCAGCAAATGCTACAATGCCACAATGTCTTTCTCCCTTTCTGTTTAATCTAAGTAAACAGCATACTTTTCCTTGACCCGTAGAATTTTTTCTTTCTTTTCTGCAGGCACATCTAACCACACACATATTTCTCTCACACATGTGCACAACTTTTCTTGTTTGTTTTTTCTCGCCCCCACCCCACCCACCTACCCAGTCCAATACACACATGCAAAATTTGGGCTTTTTAATTAGAAAGTAGTGACAGCATCCTGCCCAGAGAAGAAAAGGTTGAAAGCTTGCCTCAGTGTTCAGCTACTTACCTACTGAGACCCTTCTACTCCACCACCATGTCAATTCCTTGGAGGCCAGAGAAGTCACCTTCCTGTTGCCTACAAGTCATGTTTCATAAGAGGTCAGAAGAGGCAGGTCAACACAACAAAATAGAGCTACCGTATCTGGGTTCAAAAATACAGATGACCACTAGATGAGAGCAATAATAAATCTTGAATTCTAGTAGCCAGTTGGCATTTTGCAGCCCAGATATGATAGCTATATGTATTTATTTATGTATTTATTTATTATTTTGTCAACAAGTACAAGGAAACAAGTATCAGTATAGACATAGACATGGACACATGAAAAAATGGCACAAATAAATGGATATAAATAAGCAAAACATAGCCATAAACACGTAAAATTTTATTATTATTTGAGATTGTAGATGCAGGGATTTATGTGAATCATTGCAGACTTTTCTTAAATCATATTAATTCCTACCTTAGAGCTTTTTTACTGAATGATCAGATGCCCTGTATATCTTGCCTTGCCGCTATCTTTTGTGTGTTATAAATCTGCTATATTCATCACGGGAGGATGGCACAAAACTCTCCATCAGTGTTGATTGCTTAATAGCAAGACAGTGAGCCTTGGAATAGCTTACCACCTGGATAATTGCTGCAGTGAAACTGAAGGTAGAAATATCTAGCAATAGCATTAAATCTTCACACAATGGCAGCAAACTACACAGTGTGCCTTAAAGATGATATAGCAAGACCATTAAAAAGCTCATAATAGGTTGGTTATTCTTGATTCGTTCCTCATGGTAAATGTCAATTATACACAACACCAGCTATTAGGTACTAATAATATTTCTTCAGTCGGTTTAGAAATACACGATATTGCATGGCTAGAACTACTGTTTTTAGTACAGTATTGAATCAGATAGATCTTGTTGAAGTCTTACTATTCCCTGGTATTGTGTCACTTCTCTGTTGCTGAATCTTTGCACATTGATCTAACTAACGTAATAGATTAGTGAACCATGGCTGAGGCTATTCCAAGAAAATTTTATTCAAATTAGCAGTTGATTGTTGGTATACAATTGTAGTTGAAATTATGTCTTACTTTGCTTTTGACCTTTATATAAAGTAGAATAATATTGAATAAAAATGTTTAGCATATTTGCATTTTCTGTTTTACAGTATATTCTTCTACCAATTTTAGTATCACTTCTTTTTCTCTTTTGTCAACTTATACGCCAACCATTTCCTGCTATATTTGAAAATTCAAAACTTCTTTGGTTTGCATAGTTCATCTTTATTTCCATCTCTCTGTTAATATAAATGGCTCTCTAGAAGCTTAATTTGGTGGGTAATAATTGTACTCCTTGGTGATTTTTAATTTTTTTCTTCCTTTACTTTTATCTTATCCTAAATCACTTGTACTTCTATTTACTTTTCTTTTTAAATTCAGTATTTTGTTGTATAAAAATATCCTCTTACAAAAGCTTTGCTTTCATCCCAAAATGTTCTTAGTCTTATACCTTTATTAAGGTTATTCTTAAAAAAAATCTTTTAACTTCTTTTTACAATCCTTCACTACCGTTTCCTTTTGCAGCATCTCATTCAGTCTCCACTTAAAAGAGCTATTTTTTCTGTTAAAAGTTAAAGTTAATGGATTGTTGTCTTTGGTAATTTTTATAAGTTAATAGCTAAAGCCTAAGACATCCAAGTCATATCTATTCCAGAAAAGATTTATGCCTTTCAGAAAAATAAATATATTCTTTTGGGCCAAAATTTTTTATCTCTCCATAGATCAACGAACTCCAAATTGTTCATTAAATTGATATTGGTTAAATTAGTCCAATTAAAAATAATGTGCAGGTGATTTACTCATTTGTTCTTATAATTTTAGGGCCATTGTTATATGTTATAAGTGTACAATACAGGGGTGGGTTCTACTTACCTTTACTACCGGTTCGCAGCGCGCACTTCTGTGCATGCACAGATCACCCATGATGATGGGGTGGGTGGAGCCTCCCACCAGTTTTACTACTGGTTCTATAGAACTGGACAGAATCGGGACCAACAAAAATCTAAGTGCCAAAGCCCACTGTAACCACATTGCCAAAAAGGCACTAAGAGTTGTTAACCTAATCTTGCATAGCTTC
>JANHFM010005538.1:0-15467 GCA_032468115.1 Grayia smithii | reverse complement strand
CCGGGTACACCTCAAGGGCAGCCCCATGTAGAGGGAGTTGCAGTAATCAAGACGTGAGATGACCAGCGCTTGAGTGACTGTGCGTATGGCATCCAGGTCCAGGAATGGGCGCAACTGTCGCACCAGGCGAACCTGGGCGAAGGCCCCCCTGGTCACGGCTATCACCTGATCTTCTAAGGACAGCCGTGAATCCAGGTGGACTCCCAAGTTGCGAACCCTGTCCGAGGGAGCAAGGAGCTCACCTCCCATCCAAATATTTCCTCCAATGAATTTGGTCTAAATGATTTTCTTCACTCTTTTGATTTATTCATTTTTTCTTAACCTTCTTGATTTCAGTGTGCTTGATGTTACTAGCTCGAAGGATGCCCAAGTATTTGTAGTACTCATCTTCATCCAGACTCTTGCTGTTATTTCCATAGAGCCTCTTGATTCCTTGAGTCCAGTATAGATGTCTATAAATTACATCTCACTATATTGTTTATGGAAAAGACAGTTTTCGTCTTGGTGCTCTGATGATACCTGTCCAGTATGATTGAACCTCTGGCATAGCTCTCATCTTCCTCAGAGCATACAAGCCCAGAACCATATCAAGGTATTATTATTATAATAATAATGATTCTAAGTCAGGTATTTAGATTGCTTTTGGCATTTTTATCCATCTATTGAGTCTTTCCCGAAGACCTGGGTTAAGGAAATATTGTTCTTTGATAGTATTAAAGGTATTGTTGCAGGATGAAAGCTGTCCCAAGTAAAGCTACCTTTTCCAATGAGTGATGGTGATTTTGGCAATGCCAATGGTGTTCAGGTGATGCTTTACATGTTTGCCAAGGCATCTATTAAGATTGGTACTCTTTGTTTTCTTTTGTCATGGTCATTTTACTTCTATTTGCAGGACTTCGTTACTATTATTATATTTCCCAGTTATCTTAGAGACCTGGGGTTTCCTGGTGACTGTCAACCATATACTAAGCAGGTATGAAATTGCTTTGCTTTTTAAAAAATCTGTGAATATCAGCTAGGTGGTAGAACCTGATGTTCCTCCTAAAATAAGTTTCAACAAATATCCAACACCCACTGCTTAAATATATTTAACTGATAAAATCAGTCTTCTTTGGATATTCAAATCATCCTGCTATTTTTAAAAGTACATTCAAAAGATGGTAAGAATTATAAATCTGATGTAATTTCTGATATGACATATAGCTATTTAAAAACACAGTAACTAGGGACTTCCCAATTATGTATTAATAAATTGTACATGTTAAACATACATTCAGTTGCAATTTTTTTCTCTCAAAATAATCAATGTACTAGTTTAATTTGGATTATTCTCCTCATTTCCCATTGTTTAGAAAATGTTCAGAAATCTTAGATGTGTTTTATACTATACAATCTTTTTTGTAGTCTAAAAAATTAAGATATAAAAAGTAACATTTATTATCGATGATGATGATGATGGCGATGCCGATGATGCCATGGTCCCTACATTGAAGGAAATGCAAATATATCCTTTGGCATTTTGTTTGAAATATGAAGTTTAGAGTTGGCTTTATCTTTTTTTTAAAGTAGAAGGAAAGTATAAAACTTGAATAAATTTTGCAGCATCCAATAGAAAGATGCTATTTAATGAAGATGAAGTATCTCATCACTAATGAATGAATTAAACCTACGTCATGGAAACGTGTTGGCCATGATCCAATGTTCCACCAGCAGCCAATATTGTACATGGTGCTTTCCAGCATTAATGGGAATCTCACAACAGGACTACAGCTAACTATAGAGGAACAATGTAAAATAATATGCTTGAGCAATTGTGAGCAGAAGCAGATTCTTCAGAAACGAGGAAACATTTAAACACTGACCCCAGGAATTATTCCAAGATTAAATTAATGACAAATGATGCTTAATAATAACTATTTAAACAGTTATAACAATCATAACCACATAGGTTAGCATGAGATTAATTTCAGTTTCTCCAGTTTAAACCAAAACAGTAAGGTAAAATAGTTTTCATTCCACCCGTTTCCTCTGGATCCAGATTCTTCCCTACCACTTTACCACTCCCCTTATAACCTTCTCAAACTTGAAGAGTTTAAAGTTTAGAAAGCTGGGTTTAGGGATGACAGGCATGGTATGGAGAGGAGAAAATATATTCCCTTCACAGCCCTACCTCTCGTCCCCAGAGTGGAGGTGGAGAAGTAATTGTACTCTATGGATGTTCAGGGAGAATCGCATCTTTGATCTTATTCCATTTTCTTCTTTGCCTTATTTTTGCATCTCCATCCATTTACAAAATACATTAGATTTGCAGTCTAATGTTGGTAAATATCAAGATAAATGTTCCTATCAATATTGGCAGGGAATAATAGGAGCAATATGCCAAAAGATCTTTAAAAAGCAATAAATTGGAAAGATTTGACAAATGGACTGATATTCCATAATCTAAGTGTTTCAAAATATATGTGGTTCTTTCTTCCATCAACTGAGTAATTGCAGTAAAAGTTGTCATTTTCACCATGTTATGCACATACAGTACTTTCTTTAATACAGTGTTTCTCAACCTTGGCCACTGGAAGATGTGTGGACTTCAGCTCCCAGAATTCCCCAGCCAGCTTTGTCCACACATCTTCCAGCGGCCAAGGTTGAAAAACACTGCTTTAATAAGTGGCGTGTTGGGAGAATACAGGTTAGTGGAACATCTGCAAGCAAGCAACAAAGTTCAGACAACATGAAAAACTCCATGGTATTTTTTAGTGCCAACCTAACTGCCAATGGAGCTGAGAAAATGGTTTGAGGGACATTTGTTTACTTTGGGATTATGTAGGGAATATATCCTCAACTTGTTGTCCTGTAGTCTTATTACTACTTGGGCTTCTCTATCCTTGTTATTCCTTTCTTAAAAAACTGCACATTCAGGTATATTCACTAGCTAATGTAATGTTTTCGTTGGCCCTTAAATTCTTTTGCTATTCGCTTATGACTTTTATTGCTTGTAAAACTACAAGGCTCTCCCAACTGAATGTTTATTAGGCTGACGGTAATTTAATAGCTGGTCAATAGTTCAGCTGTATATATGCCACTTTGAAATTGTGGGCTAAATGATCTCTCAGGAGTCCCTTCCAGTCCTGTGACTGTCAACCATAGAAGTAGGACCTATCAAGCTATGCTGCTTCTATCATTTTCTTCCTCTTCCCTAAGGAACTGTCAGTCTGACATTCAAAGCTCTGATGGTTCAGTTCTCCAGCCACTATCTGCAAACTATTTGGGGAGGCACTATGTTGGAGTAGCAGAACTAGTGGACTTCTAATAAATTCAATCTTAACATTAATAAATGAACAGGAAGATTAAACGCCAGGCCTCAAATGACCTCATTCTGAAGGAAATAAATAGTTTGGTAATATTATATTTCTGGAGTGTTAATCACTAAAAAAAACTGGAGATGGCATGATACTATATTTCTTCCATTCTAAAGAATATGAGCTAATTCATTTTCACTCTCCTTACAGAGGCAAAATCACAGTTAGTGCTCAGAAAAATTTATCTATAGACTTGAAGTAAGTGAAATTTTGTAAAATGCCATACATCTTTAAGGGAAAATTCCTAATTGGGAGTGAAGGGAAGGAAATCATGCTCAGAGTAAGTTAGATGCTGGATAATTGAAATGTTCAGTATAATTTGGATGCTGGATAATTATGAGGTGGAGAAACAGTACAATATTTATAAAAGAGAAAATAGAATACTCTGGAAAAAGGACACAATTCTGAATTGCACATTGTAACTTATGGTATCACTTCACGCAAGACACCAAATCCACTACAACCAGAATAAAAAGTAAGTGCTTGATTGATGCAACATGCTAAACCCAGAAAAAAAATGGAGTAATGTGAAGACCTAATTCAAACAATTTTCTGAAATAATGGCTTGATTCTGAACCACAAATTACCAACTGCATTTTTCTCTCATCTGATCTTGTCTTTTATTTCATCTGCAATTTAGATTAAAAAGTATTAATATTCATCATGATTGATTCTGAAAATCCCATTTCTATAATCTATAACCTGCCTTTGTATGTAAAATGCCACCAGAATTTATTTACTATATAAGAGATAAAATATCAAGCACACATTTTTATAATTATTTTGTTTGGTAGAAATTATTTCTGTGCTTTGCACAGATAATAACAAAAGTAACACATTGAATTGATTCCCAGCAATAATTCCAGCAGAGAACACATTTTAAACAGCATTCTTATAATCAGCAATCTGCAGTCTAATTTGTTTATTTTAACTTGTTTGTTTTGCATTTTAAAAAACTGTTACAAAAGTTCAGTCATTTTTTCCCTATATATGTGGGTGCATGCACTCAACACAAAAGTTTCCTAAGAAAGTTTCCTAAGAAAAAGTTTCCTAATTCTATCTTAACAGAGAAAAAAACAGATGGAGGGTTTCCAATCCTTCATTCCCTACTAGAACTCTTCCAATTTAGTTTGTCCTCACAAGTTGCTTTGTCTTCATCCAGAGTAAAGAAAAGAAAAAGAAAAAAATGTGTGTCATTCAAATACTCCTTTCTAGAGCTAAAAGAAACTTAGCTTTCATTCATATTTATACATCCCATCCAGAGACTACAGTATAACCATTTTGATTCTGCGCCTGTATATTTTATTTGATTCATATTTCCAAACCTTCACTAATGCAGCGAAAGTAAAAAATAAATTACTTTTTTGCCCTTAGGGAGGCTTACTGTGTTAAACCTAACCAAAACAAAACTTGGAATAAATCCAGATCAGAAGCTGTTAAAGAGAGTATAATGAAGGTGTGGTCCTAGTCAATCCAGCACTGAAAATTCAACAGAAAGGCTAAATCATCTAACCGCCTATATTGTTCTGTATAAGTGGCAATTTAGAGAAGATTGCTTCATGGTTAATCCACTATACAAGCTAGATAGTGATAGGCCTTTAACAGTAAAGTTACCAGAAGCACAGACACATGAGGAATGGCTAATCATTTTCACAGTCAGTTTACACATTGAGGCGAATGTAATTTACAATCGTAAAGTTGCTTGGGAGTCTGGGGTAGAGCATTCCATATTAACACCTGCCTCATTATCCAGCTGGATGTTACAGTGGTGGCTAGCAGTATGATTGGAAATATATTATGAGTATATACATGTATTTTAAGCTCCTCGAGTAAAGATTCACACACATACCAGTATTTGTATCATATCCTTCCTTGTTTTCTGTTTGTTGACTGCATTTAATCCGCAGACCCCGTCCACTTTTCACAGCATAACTCTGCCATTCCAAACAGCCCCTTTTTACCAGAATTCTCAACTCCTCAAAACTCATTGTCTGTATTAGAAGAAAGAGCCTACATAATTGTATTTCTGTCTCTCAAGCCAGTACCACATGAAATATCTATTTGCAGCAACACAGCCCAGAGGCTGCGCTATCTTCTTTGCAAGGATAATTGTGTATCTTCCCTTGGGCTTTCTGTTGCCCCCAGGAGAGGTCACTTCCCAAAGTTTTCTCATCCTGGTCTGGCTGTTCCATACCATGACACTCATAACTAATTACTATGACTTCAATTCTTAACAGGACCAGCTGTGTCAAAGCAAGGCTGTTACAGATCCCAAGTGCTGTAGGATCTATAATTCATCCTCCATATAAACAAGTCAATATTGGACAAAAGAATGACATTTTTAAAAAATCATCAAATAAGTAAAGTGGTATTTACTCAACATGGTCTTTCCGGCCATACTTGTATATAATGTGTTCAACATTGTTTATATTCCTCTTGTGTTTTGGGTGTGCGTGAGGGTGTATGAATGGAATTACTCTCTTCTCACTTTGGAAAATTTCCAGGCTAGAGATAAAACAAAACCTCCGAGCAAAGAACACGCATATCAGGCAGCCTCCAAAGATAACAGAATCTAATTGTTATTTTACTTATTTTTAAAACAGTGTTGGTTTAACAGAGAGAATGAAGAAAGTATCTGCTTCCTCCTGCTCACATCCAGTGGCACTATTTGCATATAGACCTCCAAAGGCAAATCTTGCAGGACCATCAGCATCAGAAGAAATTAAGGGAATTCATATTAGAGCAACATCAAAAGCAAATTATGCCCCACAGATTTAGCTACCAGTTTGTCTGCCTTTATTTGTAAAGAGGAAAAAAAAGTCTCTTCCAGACAAAGCAGAATTATGATTTTTGTTCTAACTGGTAATTAATTGTAGTGCTCTTGCCCAATTAGAAGATTATGCCCTATCCCCAGAGTTAATTATTATTTATTTACGTTATGTTCTTGTTTGCATTTATAAACTGTGTCCATCAATTCAAGTTGGCAAGTAATTATTTTAAAATGTAGCAATAATATGATAGTAGAAACACCTAAAACATAAAGATACTGATACTAGTACAAAGGCAAATATAAAAGCTAACATGGTTAAAAATAGAAGAATCAGCATAATAAAAAATAAGTATATATAATCATTTACAAAATTAAACAGGACTTAAATTCTTATTACAAGACATCTTTGACATGACTTCTTGGACTAAAAATACAATTGCCTAATAACATTAAAGCAAAAATGACAGTATCATTTTCAATGTTTTTAACTAACGTTTTTAACAAATTGGTTTTAAATGCTTAGTTTAATGTAACTTTATTAAGGATATCAGAAGCAAGTGAATCTGAGAATATTTAAGTAGATACTGATGAATCAGATTTCCACCCATCACCTTGTTTTCAATAGGTACTTCTAGAAAGGCCACCAGCAATGAAACATTTTAATAATACTGGGTATATGACCATATTAGTTGTATTTTAAAAAACATTGAAAATATTGTATATATGTCTCATTCCCTTCCAAAACAAGTACCATGTCTACCATTCCACTGAACAATAGAAACAGGTAAGTTGTTTATTTATCCTCATGACACATATTCACTGAGCTAGAGAATATCTGAAGTCTTGCTTTTGCAGATCGGACAGAGCCAAATAGAAGTGGCTACAAGAGAAGAAATATGATTTATAGACATATGCTAGTTTCTTACAAAGCTCTGGAACTGCAATGAAGTATCTTAGAATCTGTTCCTCATAACAGAAGAGGAACCTGTCTCATTGCAGCAATACAAACTATTGAATCACATTATTTGCATTCCTTTATGTCATTTGCATGATGTCATTGCCTAATGTGCACCATTTTCATGATGGCATCTTTACAGTACACAAAATGGTATCATTAAACAAAGGACATAACTTTTTTTGTGCCATTGCATCAAGGTCAGAAGATCAAACTTTCACAGAACATCAAACTTTCACTGTACAATTTCTGTATCATTTTGCTCACAGAAAGGGATACACCATTCCTCCAGCATCTCTACGTGCAGAGCAGAAATTTGGACTATGCACAAATTGTATCTGCAACTATGGTCAGAAACTTCTTTCCTCAATACATCCTCAAGAAATATCAAATTCAAGTTTATCAAAAGAAGTAAAAACGTGCTGAAATTTCCTACATATGAGAAGCCAGTTTAAGAATACATTAATGCGTGCATATCTCACCCCAAGGGACTAGCTTGCTCAACTCGTTCCAGAAGAAAGGGCCTGCTTTGGCTCCCATCTGCCAAAGGATTTTGGGTGGCAGGTCCAAGAGAAGGCCCTTTTCTGTTGCGGCCTCTGCCTTCTGGAATATTCTCCTGTTAGAAGTGAGATCCATTCAGACCAGTGGTGGGTTGCTCCCAGTTCGAGCCAATTCACACGATCTGGTAGCAGTGACGCTGTGACATCACTGAACTGGTTCTCCGTGACGGGGAGCTGGGCCCACCCGCGCGCCTGTACTTACCGTTCTCTGTGATCTGCATGCTCCGTGCATGTGCAGAATGCTTTTTTGAGGGTTTTTTCCTCCCAAAAAAAGTTATTGTGCATGTGTGGAGTACCTGTTCAGCGCGCGCATGTGCCAAATGCACACTCCGTACGTGCATCGTTAGAACTGGTAGTAAAGGTAAGTAGAACCCACCCCTGACTCAGAGACTCCTTCCAGAAGAATCTGAAAACTTGCCTTGCTTGGAGCTTGCATAGGAGTAGTGAGTGGCAACCTGTTGGCTACAGAACATTTATCAGCCACTCGTTCTATTGACATGAGATAATAACCCCAGTAGAGGCAGAAACAACATTCGTGTTTCTTGGAATTTTTGTGATGCTGATATCTTGTTACTAAAAGGCAGGATTAGAATATCATTTCGTTTCTCACAGATTGCAGAACAAAGAATTCATACCAAACATTTTAGTCAGATTCAAGTAACAAGTAAAAAGAAGTCCTTCATACCCCTTTTTCACATCTAAGTAACCCAGTGCCCCATCAATTAAGTGTTAATCATTATGAATTCTATGTTGGGATAATTAATTACTATATCTGAACTCTGCCTGAGAGAATGTACAATTTTTAAATTCACTACAGTGCAATTTTTTTAAAACCCAAAGTATAAAAATTATTAACTTAAATGAAACATTTTCTACATGCATGTAATTTATATTGCTGAAGCAATCCTTGGGAACTAGCATCCACAGCATTGCAGATATTAAACAATGCAGCTAAGAGGATAAAGAAAAATTCTAGACCAGCACCACTATAAGCCAAGGACCTGCAAAAAACCGTTGCTATACATTGGTTTCTATGAACAGAAAATAGTTTGTAGAAAGGTTTAGGATAAAACAATGTTTTAAAATTCTGTTAACATGACTGAACCAGGCTTATGTGATCCTCAATGCAATTCACATATACAGTAATAGAAAATCAATAGAAAAAGCAAAATCAGTACATCACTGCTGACTCTGAGTATTTAGAACGAAAACCACTCCACTATAAAAGAAATTTAACCTTAAAAGTTAAAAAGTTAAAAAATTTAAGCCTTAAAAGTCAGATACTGATATTTTTTTGTATTTAGGTCACTTTTTAACTATCTTCACTGATGCCAACTTTTGGAATCAGTGGGTGTGGAGATAGAAAGTAAAAAGATGATGGGGGAGAGAGAGAGTGAGAGAGAGAATATATGATATACAGATAGATGATAGATAGATGATAGATAGATAGATAGATAGATAGATAGATAGATAGATAGATAGATATATAGATGATAGATAAGAGAGAGAGATGATAGATGTGTGTGTATGTGTGTGTGTGTGAGAGAGAGAGAGAGAGAGAGAGAGGGAGGGAGAGAGAGAAACTGTGAACTCTTGCCAAGATAACTCAACCAATTTGCAAAGTGCATGGAAAATGACTCTCAGAATGTGATGCCCTATTAATCTGTGATTATTAACACAGCTGCCCATTATGGATGACAAACAAAGCACTTTCATTTATTTATTCCTTCAGTGGAAAGAAAAGAAGGATCACTAATCATCAGAGATTACAAGAAGGGATTCCACAAGTGTTCACAAATTTATTTACATTTGAAGATACAAAATACATTCTATTTGTTAAAAAAAGGCCAACCCTACAAGAACCTTGCTATGCTAGTGTAGAAATGTGTATTGCTTTGTTTCAATACAGGTACCATAGTCCTCAGTTTATGGGGGCAATTGGGACCAGAATTACCACCACTAAGTGATCTAGTGGTAAACTACATCATCATGTGACCTTGTTGCTTAGTGGTGGCTATTCAGGCAATCCCAGTTGCCATCATTAAGCAAAGACCATGAGGATTATTAAGCAAGGATCTTCATGTGATCTTGACATCCAACTTCCTGCCAGCTTTACCATTTACTCTGCTTGTGGAAGCCATCAGGGAACATTAGAAATTGTGTTCACATGAGGTCTTGTGACATTGCAGTGGCAAACTGTGTGCCAAGTGCCTGGATTAAAATCATTTGACTGCAAGGATTATATGGTGGCTGGAAATATGAGGACCTGCTATAAGAAGCATTCATTAAGCTCCATCATAACTCTGAATAGTTGTTGAATAGTTGAAGCCCAAGGAGTATCTGTAAATATTGTGGCTCAATAAATAGTTGACCAATTTTTTTTCTGTCTCTAATTTGGTGCAATATTCTATATTGTATTTTATTTTATACGTTGTTATACGTTGTTTTTTCTTTTTCTTTATTCCTCTTCTATTTTTTATCCATTTTCCTAAATTGTTTAATATTAATTTTATTTTCTGTATGACTTTTTTTACTGTTTTTAATCTTTGTGAGCTGCCCTGAGTCTTCGGGAGAAGGGCGGCATATAAATTTGAACAAATAAATAAATAAATAAATTGGAATCAATAAGACTAGTATATAATATACAGCAACTTAACTCTTCAGTTTAGTATTTATTTTCAATGACTTGATTTCATTACTAAATGAATATGACCTATCTAAAAATAATTTCTAGCCTCAATCTTTGAGGATGCCAATGAATGTGTTTAAGTCCTCTTGGTGTCATTCAATATTAGACAGCTAATATCAAAATTCTGTTATCTTAGAACAATCATTTTAAAATAATGATGTTAGAAATGGTCCTCAGAAATGTTGCATCCATATGCTTATGAAACTGAAAAGATACATATAAACATAAGACTTGAGAAAGAAAATAAGTTGCAGGACAGATGGTTTTGAAAATTTTGATGAGTTTAAGGATTAACCAGGGCATAAGAAATTATATCACTGCAATTTGTTAGTGTTAGGTTGTTATTTATTATCACTGAACAGTGTTCTCTTTTCGCTATTAAATGCCAAATGCTTAAATATGTAGAAACCAAGTTGTCCTTCTCCAGCTGGTCCCATTTCAAGTGCCAGATGCGTTATCTCATATATTTCAGACCTGCCAAAGGATATTAATGTGCCACATTATACTTCTCATGTTGTCAGTGAGTTTTGATTAAGTCTTATTAGGGGGTTATTAATCTGCTTGTCTGAAACTAATCTCTATGTTCCATATTAGAATTGTGATCTTTGCAGCCTGGGAGGCAAGAGCATATCACTCCTAAACCTTTCTCTCTGCAAGGCTTTATGGTTGTGGGTTTTCTCCTAACACAATTGCTGAAAATTAGATGCATGCCACTGAATGCAGCTTAATATATACTGTGCTCAAACAGTAGCATGGACCACAACTTGAGACTCTGCCAACCAAGAGTTACTTAGAGTAACTCATCCCCCTCTAGTGCAATTGTTTATTGCATATAATATTTTGCATCAGTGAAAAAGACCTACAGACAATTTTTTCTATTACTAATATTCTTGATGGTACTTAGAATGAAAACATCCAAAACAAATAAAGAATTGATACTGCGATCTGAAGACATGGCTTTTCGATCAAATTGGCTGATGTGATGGGGTTTTATATTTTTTAACTTTTAATGTATGTTTTAATTTTTATCTGTTTTAATTTGGGGTTCAATTATTGCATTTATTTTTAACTTCAGCTTTTCAGTTATTTATTGTGCTTTAATCTGTGAGCTGCCCCAAGTCCTTCGGGAGAGGGGGCAGCATATAAATGCAATAAAATAAATAAATAATAAATAAATAAATTTCATGGCCAAACGTTCCTAGTTATTGTGGATGCCTACTCCAAATGGTTGGAGATCATCCTAATGGGCACGACTACTGCCAACACAGTGATATGGGTTCCAAGAAAGATATTTGTGACACATGGCCTACCTGATATCCTGGTTTCCGATAACTGGCCACAGTTAACTGCCACTCCATTCAAAGGGTTCCTAGCCAAGTTAGGGATATATCATGCCCTCACAGCACCCTTTCATCTGGCTAGTAATGGGCAGGCTAAAATAATGGTGAGGACTGCCAAGGAAGCCTTAAGCTGGTTGGCACCAGGGGATTGGCAGGCCTGAGTAGACAAATTCCTCCTATACCAACACATAATGCCCAGTGCAACAACAGGTAGAAGCCCAGCCGAATTATTAATGGGCTGAAGACTTCAATAGGTCTTAGACAGGCTTCACCCCAACTATGCTCCAGAAACCAGAAAAGACCACAACAGCCATTCCAGATCCTTTAGCATTGGGAACCTGGTATTCACAAAAAACTTTGCCAAAGGACCCCTATGGCTACCTGGCAATATAGAAAAAATAACAGGCCCCAGGTCATACATTATTAGGTTGGACAATGGGCAACTATGGAGGTGACACATAGATCAACTACGAAGCCGCCTCCAATCAAAATTCAAACACAAGAACCGGCTAACATTAAACTTAAATTTGATCCCTCCTTAGCAGACCCAAGCCAAAGAGGACGGAATACTTACCTGAAGAACCAGAGATCCAGCAATGCTCCTACAGCGAACCAGTTCCGCCTGACTCTGAGGCCCTGCCGACAAAGTTCCAGGAGTTTCCATGGGAGATTCAGGAAGCAGCAGCAGGCACAACCTCTCAGGCTGCTGCCGCCATACCTAATGAACTACGCATGTCCAGCAAGATCTGCAAATGCTACACCTATTTGCGTGACTACGTTTGCAACTTAGATTAGTCCAACTAAGAGGGGAGGGGTATTAGATACTTACCACTGGAAGGCTCCACTAAGGTCCGCTGATTGAGTGGGAAAAGTGCTCAAATACGATTGGTTGAACTCACTAACAGCTCTCTATATAAGGGAGAGCTGTCAGAGAGGCAAGCTGCTGGATTGTACATAGTTGCTGAATAAAGAGCTGTTGTCTGAAGCCTGTTTCCAGTTTCTTCCTTTCACCCAACTTAACAATATACCTACTTTTTCCAGAAAACTTTTAAAGGGATAATAATAATAATTTAAAAATACTTTTAAACCAACCAAAATGAAATTATGAAGTCTGTATAATGTGATATAAGTGCCATGTAATTAATTTGTCACATTTGCTTCCTTTCAGTACAAAGAATGTAGCTTCTATGGTTTAATTTTCCAGCAAAATAAAGGTTTGCATTTGGAAGGACAAAATCACCTGGGAAATAATTTGTTAATTTTTAATTAAGTTATTTTCATGCCTTTCTGATATCATTACAGAAGAAAAGAATAGAGGGAATGAGCACCACATTCAGTACATTTTGAGAGCTCAATTAGATTATTTTATTAAGTAAAATATACAAGATGCCACATCTATGATTTTTTTTCCTGCTAGATAACATCATTTAGATTCAGTAAGGGATTGTTATTGAACATACTGGAGAGGTCTCTGTTGTGAGTGTTGCTGCTGTTCAGAGATTAAACATCGGAATCAGTCGGTAAGACTGAGCTTAGTAATGTGCTTGATGTACTCTTCAAAAGCATTCATTTTAATAAAGAAATATTTATTTTACATAGCAGAGCTAGCAAGTGATTATTAAAGGTAATCATTTCATGTATTTAAGTTTTCCCCTTCCATTTTCTTATTCCCCCACCCCCCAGTTGAATAATAGGGCTGTTGTAAAGCAGAATGTTGCTACTATTCCACATTCTTTGATAAAGCAACAAAGGCTTAAGAAAATACTGTGATGAAAGCAATGTTTTAGCTCAAAATCTTTTCTTTGCAGCTGTGGTCCAAATTGCAGAAGTTTTCCACACACTTAAGATTTACTTTAATTCATAGTGGGGAAGTTTACCATGGACATCTGAAAAATATATGATTTTTCTTTCAACACAGTGATTTGTTTGACTGTAATTATGATGACTGTGTTCTTTGGGCAAAAGACTAGCTTCATTGTGGTCCCCTCTGTGCTTATGCTTTGTGAAAACTGTAGGAGGAATGTTTGCTGGCTTGTCATATAGAACAATTCCACTATTCAAAGTAAACAAATATCCTAAAATCTTTTTTAAAAAATCTACCGTCCAGTAATCAATGACATAGCTCAATGTTATGCAGATCTACTCAGAATCATGGCTGCTTGACTTAAGAAGTACTTGTAGCAAGAAAGAAATGCTATAGGTTGCAATTTGCAAAGTCAGTTTCCTTGGAGGAATAACTTCGAAGTACGGCCATCATGCTCAGACTAGAAAAAAAAAAGCTTCAAAGCAAACAAAGGTCTTGAGGCAGATTTAAACCATGATTATTTCCCTGATTTCCTTGAAATTCAGTTCTGAGATAAAATAAAACTATAGTTAAATGTGAGCTTCCAGAGTTTGTTTATTCTCTTGCACAAAGACAGTGAAGAAACTATATCCAAAGCCAAAGAACTGTCTTTGTACCTTGATTTATACAGAATAATAACAGAAATGTGGTCAGCCTTTTTTGGTTCGGTGATTTGTTCTGCAATTGATTCATAACTGAATTACTCTCAAATATGATGTGGCAATTATGACTGTTTGTGAGTATGGTTTGACATAGAAAAGTAGCATATAAATAAGTTACAGTAGATTCAGCTAAACTCCTGACTATTTCGAAGCTGTTAAATTTTTCTAAAATAAAGGGCTATGAATTCATAGGGTAGCTTTCAAAGTGAGCACCTCCAAATTTGCTGTCCAAAATATCAAGCTCCACGTCCTTACAAGCATCATCTAAATCTGTGTGTGCAGGTTTATTTTCACTGGTATTGCTATATTTTAAGTGGATTCCACTGGAATTATTATATTTTAAGTGAAGATTTTCTAAGCAAAGCAACAATATTTAAACAGAATGTTTTCTAAGTATCGCTGCAGGTCTATTGATTTATCCAAGTAATAGCGTTTTCACCCTGCTTACTAGACTTTTTGTGAAAAGTAGCGCTAAAACATTTGGTGGTGGGGAGGGCACTGAGCCAAGAAAGTCTTGCCCTGGTTGTTGTCTTCTCTCCCTAATGATTCCGGGTAAAGGAATGGCTGTTTAAGCCCTCTCAAGTCCCTGGGAAAAGGAGTCGGAAAAAATCTTTAGAGTTCCACTTTGCTTTTGTTATCCTGTATGTGAATGAGGCAGCCAATTATTATTCCCCTCTTGTATTAAATGAAGCAGAAGCTTTAGTCTGCCACAACTCTCATAGTCATTAGCATTCTTGTAAAATAAGCCTCCAGAAAAACATATTGTACAGCCATTTTCAAGCTGTTTTCTATTAGCTTTATTTTATTTTATTTCATTTATTTATCAAATTCAGAAATTGCCCATCTCACTCACAGACAGCTCTTAGCATGTTTCACCTCCATCTGTGATCCCAGTTGTAGGACCCTGAAGACACATCAAATAACTGTCACATGTTGGTCATCACTCTGCAAGTAATTTTTAAAAAGATATCTTGCAGAATTTTCAAACTTGTTAATATTTATTCTTAATTGATTTGTAGATTGCTCATTACAAATTGCTTTACAAATGGAGTACAAGACAAAATATTATTTAAAAACCAAGACAATAAATGTAACATTAAATAAAAACAAGGATAATTCTAAGAAAAGGGATCAGCTTAGCAAGATTAAAGATTTTGGATGATTGAAAGGTCTTAGCTAATATCAAAAAGTCATATACAGAGAGATGTGACTCATAATGGACATCTAACATCAAAAACGTCATCAAAAAAGCACAACAAAGAATGTTCTTTCTGCGCCAACTCAGAAAACTC
>JANHFM010005537.1:102114-113607 GCA_032468115.1 Grayia smithii | reverse complement strand
TTAATGATAGTCATAGGGAACAAATAAGCAATTGAATCATATTAGGAAACAGTCAGTAAAAATCTTAAGGCTACCAGGAACCAGGTTACAGTCACACAGTCATAAGTGGGAGGAGATGGGTGATAGGAACAGTGAGAGATTAATAATAATGCAGACATATGCTGTGTTGCCATCCTAAGCACATTGAGATAGTTCTTAGCTGCTTTCATGTAAACTCAGGAGCTGTAGGCATGTTAAAATGAATCAGCAAAGAAGGATGTAAACCAAGCATTCCTTAAAGCTCCACCTTTTGAGCAGAGCATTAGGGACATCCTTGATCACATTCTGAAACAGAGGAAAGGACACTGCCATCACAAATTCCAAGCAAATAGCACTTGGAGTAATACCACTAACATTTTCTCTTCTGCAGAGAAAAGGGCAAATTAAACAAGCTTCCGTATCAACTTGCCTTTGAGTGTCTGATAAGGAGAAGATGCAAGGCATAGGTTTAAGTCAATAATGAAATTTAATTGGATTTATTTAACTAGACAAGAAAGCATCATCTAAGACATTATTAAACAAATGCATATGTTAACTCCTCTTTGCCTTTCTAAATTATTTGTCTGGGTAAACCCCAGGGGCTTTAAAAGAGAAACTTGGACAGATCTTAAATGGTCAAGGCTAAAACCCTGCAGTTGGCAGAATACATATTTTGTGTACAGAATATCCCAAGTCCACTATATCTCTCATTTAAAAAATAATAATAATAATAAACAGTCCTATACAACCACACAGGGAAAAAATCTTTTTCTGGCAGAGATCCTTCACGAGATCCTTCAAATCAGAAGGAAAAATATAGGCCAAGATTACAAAATGATGTAGTTTAGTATATTACAGCTTTGTAAGATTTGTTAGATATTATTTGAAAAAAATAGCCAACATTTCCCAATTTTCCCTTCCCACAATACTTTTCACATACATTGGACAACATACGTGATGTTTTTTAACATGGGGGTAAAAGCATTTGTAAACCCAGAGCTTTTCCTTGGTTTTTCAGTGGTATATCGGGTAGTAATGTAGATGTAAAGTACATTAGATGAAGCCTTTCAAAAGAAGATGGGGCCAGGTAAATTAAGAAATCAAAGAATTAATATATTAAAATTAATATTTTACTCCCTGTAAAATATTATTATTCTTTGTATATTTTACTCTTTCTATCCTTGGTCACATTAAACATTTGACATGCCCAAAGAGTTCTACAGGTAGTCCTTGGATTATGGCCATTTGTTCAGCGGCCATTCAATGTTAAAATAGCACTTGAATGAATTGTACTTATGACAAATCCTCATAGTTCCAGATGTTGCAGTGAACTAACAGAACATCTGATGTTTCTGATGTTCTCTGCCAGCTTCCCAGAAGCAAAGTCAATTGGAAACCATCAGGAAGTCAGATGTTGCAGTCACATGAAGTCCTCATTTCATGATCCACATGGTCCTTGCTTAACAACAGCAACTGGGGCTATTGGGACTGTCATCAGTAAGCGATGCAATCACATGATATTGGTATATCATGTGATTTATATTTATATCATGATATTTAGCAATGACAATTCTGGTCCCCTACAGTTTAGGACTTCCTATATTTCTTTTTTTTCTTTCAGAAAAACTTGTTATTCAAATAGAAATGGGGCATTATCTACCTAGAAATAGGTAAGATTCATCCATTTTGCTTGAAAAATCTATTAAAATTTTAGAAAGAGATTTAGACTGAATCCCACAAAATATCCTAAAAAATAACACACACACCAGGAATAGTCTGTCCTCTGAAATCTACTTTTGATTCAGGTTAGACTCTCAGTAATTGCTATAATACGGATGGGAAAAGTGAGAAACAGAATGTCTATTCTATAATGCAAGCCTAATCTGGGGCTGAAATATTGACTGGTTTTCTGTTTTCAGATTTGGGGGACAGCAAAAGAATATTAACAAGGGAAAGACTGTGGATAGTTAATTAAATTGTAAATCGTAAGAGAGAGGATTTAGCAAGAACTGGACAGGCAATTAATTGGTGATAATTAATTAGTCTTGAATCTCTATGGGAAATAACTGACTTGCTTTCAGTAAAACAGCTTTCAGTAAAACATGTTGCAATTGCAAATGTAGATCAGAATAACAATATTCAATCTGTGGCAAAGCACAAGCCATTTCTCTCCACCTACTGCAGTTCTGTTTCCAATATTGGACATCTGAATAAGTTATTTAGTTCAGTGATTCACGAAATCTTTCTAGCCAGATATGAAAGCAATAGCATTGCTCTTTACCTCTAGAAACTAGAAACTAGTAAGAACATATATCTCTGATATGATGTTCTTAATCTCAAAAATTAATAATTTAATTAATTAATAATTAATTAATAATTATTATTAATAATTAATAATAATTAATAATTTTTGAGTCAATATTTATAATTTATAATAGAATTTATACTTTGAACAGAGTAGGTTGGTTCAATATTTTAGTGTCAACACAACATGGACAATATATTTTCAGATTGGGGCATTATTATTCTTTGAAAACTATTGATCCACATGGGTTTATTATTTTGAGAGACAATGGTGACAGGATACTAGTAATCCTTGAGTTACAACCACAATTGAGCACAAAATTTATGTTGCTAAGCGAAACATTTGTTAAGTACATTTGCTCCATTTTACGACTTTTCTTGCCACAGTTGTTAAATGAATAATTGCATTTGTTAAGTAAGTAACATGGTAGTTAAATGAATTTGGCTTCCCCATTGACTTTGCTTGTCAGAAGGTTGCAAAAGGTGATCACATGACCTAGGGACACTGTAATTGTCATAAATATGAACCAGTTGCCAAGCATTCAAATTTTGATCATATGACCATTGGGATGCTGCAATGGTAGTAAGTGTGAAAAATGGTTATGTCACTTTTTTCAGTGCTGTGGTAACTTTGAACAGTCACTAAATAAAGTGTTGTAAGTCGAGGATTAACTGTATTGGTTCAGAACAAGCAGGAAATGTTAAATGAAAGTAACCAAGAAGAAAAATGTAGTAGCAAATGACTATGTTCCTTTTACACATGGAAGGAAGTCACATAACAGAAAGCAAACCAAGGATATGAAAGTACTATGGAGATGTTTTCTGTGATAATCCACATAACAAAGCTTCCTAAATAATCAATTTCCAAAACTAAAATAAAGGAGATTCAACTGGTGCTGAAGACAAACAAATCTGTTTGCTGGATCACTGACCTATAATACGAATTTGATTTGAACAAAGAAGCAGAATAGTTTTGATTTCAATGCAAGACTATTTTATTTTATCCTCTGTGTCGTTGGTACAAGTTATAGGAAGCAACTATGTTTTCATCTTATCTTTGATGAAGTTATACAAAGCATAGTGATTTTGTTTCATAATGAAACAAAAAGTACAATAACACAGAAGATTCTCAGAGCAAGAATTTAGTTTTTATTCTTTATAGCTGTCATAATGGGTAGCTTTGCCTAATACTGTTCTGTAGATAGCAATAAGATAGCAAATTATGTCACTGTGTATAATAGCTTAAAATAAATATATCAGGAAAATGGTTGGTACCTATTGTGGAAAGCAAAGCAGTTAACTGCAGGAAGAATTATGAATAGACAAACCTCTGAATCAAGAAATGTGCAGTCAAGAATTGACAAATTAACACCAAGTTAATGTAAAGCAGAAGAAATGAGCCACACAACAGCACCAACTCATTCTTATGAATCCAGCAGTAGACCAACCTCCACAAGAGGCAAATTCTATCAAAACATGCTATCAAAACATGTTCAGCCTGATAGGAGCTTGCATCAAAGCATTCTGTGTTCCCTAGTGTTGCTTCAACATTTTGTACAACTGTTTAGAACGTTCACAGTATTAGTTTGGGGGGCTCTTTTATGTCTTTGGTTATGGTATCTTGGAAATGTATTAACCAATAAAGCAACAGATATAGTTCTACCTTTACTGCCAGTGGATGGAATTAATTTGAGTAAATTGATTAGCAATCAATAGAAATTTACCTGGAAGTTGGACAGCCATACCTACCACAACATCATCATTTAGTAGTCTAAACTATTCCTAAGAGTTCTGAATTTTTATGAGGAAAAGAAAAGGGACTGAAATTGAACATATTACCAAACAGGTAGAAAAGCCTGGGCTTCTCCCAAATTCTGGTAACATCAAAATCTCAGATAAGGAATAATCACTTTTTATTCATCCCTACTTCATGGGGGATATGTTATTTATCTCTTCTGCAAAACCCAAGAGAGGGCAAGAAAGTAACTAGCTTACTGTATGAAGCATTCACATGAAAAAAAACCCATGATTTTTTAAAAACTAGATTGTTTCTCAACCTTGTCAACTTTAAGATATGTGAACTTCAATTCAGAAAATTCTGGAAATTGAAATTCACATATCCTAAAGTTGCCAAGGATGAGAAACACTGAACTAGGAGAAGAGCAACATAAGCTAGACAGCATCTCATGTCGGTATATTCATTTTCAAAGGATACCTTTGTAAACCAACCACACCTTCAAAGTAGGGAGAGAAACAATGAACTTACAGGCGTTTTCAACAGTTGTTGTTCTTAGCCTTTGTTCTACTTTGTTTGTGGAGCCTACTCCTTTTTTTACAGTAAAGCCTATCAATGCATATTGTAATAAAAAGTTTTATTTTTCAGCTGGCTTGTTGAAAAGCCCAAAGCTGAAAGAAAATGACTGACCCAAGGTCATCCAGCTGGCATCCTAAGGGAAGAGTAAAATCTAGGCTTTCCTGTTACTAGATCAGAATCTTAATCATTTTACCTGACTATCTTTCCCAGGGTGTTTGATTCTAATTTTTATTAATCCCATCCAACATGGTCAGTGATAGCACCTGATAGGAGTTACAGCATAATCATTAAGAGCATACTGGACTAAAGACAACAGTTGAACAGTCTACCACATACTCCTATTCATTTTCAAAACTCCATGGTTATTTAGACAAAAAGGGGTATTCCATACCATGTAAATGATGTTTCATATCAATGTAAATAGAACAAGGGGAAAATAAATTCTTATTCTACATATATTATTTGATCAAAACTAGTCAGGAAAGAAGACATAGCTTAAAGTGCCTACTGTGTTGAGGGAGGCAGTGAAAAAGGAAATTCTATAACACCATAACCAGACAAGGAAGGAAAATAAATTAGTAAGACTGTTTGAATCAATCATGGAATTGTGTTATATATGCTATATATAATTGTTTGCCTGATAATGATTGCCTGATAATTCTGATTCAAGCATTTTCAAAAGGAAAGGGAAGGGAAAGGGAAGAACATGGTGAACTCTGACAAGATCATTGATATGAAAGAAATATATAAGAATGTTTCTATCTGTCTCATAAAACCTGAAACCTAATTAAAATGATGAATCCACACAGGAGAAACAAAGAAAAGGCTATAATCATAGCTGGGCTTTTCTGTTTTATCTTTTGATGAGGTGATGGCAAGTTCCTCAGAGATGAAAAGGGATGGATATATCAGATGCTGACAGCTGGTCCATTAACTGCTCCTAGCTATGACATTTCATACTACCAACCAAACCTTTGGTAATGTTCTTGCTTTCATATCCTACCTGTATGCTTGCCAGGAGATCAGAAGCAGAAATTTTGGACTCTATTCTCATCAAATAGAAATTTTACATTCAGCTCCACCATAGCCAGCTGTGCAACAATTGCTCTACCACATTCTATACTACACCAAGTACTTCATAAATGCATGAATGCTATCAAATGTATAACCTAGAGAAGCAAAAGGCTGGGCATTTTAAGTTTTATCACACAAACCAGCTCAAACACATAATTCTAAAGCAATAGACAAGTGTTCTACAGAAAGAAATTGTTTCCTTTAATTTCCTGATTTCTGGGAAGGACACATTATCCTATCCATAAGGTCCTATTGCTTTTTAAAGACTCTATTTTGAAATGGCTTAGGCTGAAGGATTCTTGGGGCAACATTTGTTTTATGGAGAATATTTCCCCAATAAAATACCTTTTCTATCTCTTATGCTTTTGCAAAAGCATTGTCTTCTTTCTATCTTTCAATACTATGTAAAATCCAATTTCCTCTATAGATAATGCAGTCTTATGTTTTCATTTCCACTTCACTCCCTGAAATTTTCACGTGATGCTCATGTATTCCTTCTGTCTTCCCTTTCTAAAAACAGGATAAAATTTGTAGAAATCCAGAAGTAATATCAACCAAGATCAGATTTTCCCCAACTTGGACATTTGCAAGACTACAACCAAATTCTCACACAATGTCATGATGGCTGGAGAATTCTCAGGTTTTAGGTTGATGTATATGAAAGTCACATAAACTAGGGACTTAGATTCATTCTAGAGAAAACAAGAAAGCTACATCTCTAATAGCTTTTTTTTTAAAAAATATTGTTCTTGGAAGGTCATTATTTTCAGAGCACAAGACTATTATATTTTCTTCTTAAGTCCAAAGTTACCATAAGGCACTACAATCTTTCATTAAGCTGCAATGGAAGCAGCTAGCTTTGTGCCCTTTCTAACCACCTACCAGTAAGTCTACTGGACATCAACATAACCACATACAATTTATAATAGGTTATGACTTAAAACTCCTGAGAAATGTAATGGATTTGTGGTCACTTTTATATGCTGACAAGAAATAAAGAAGCTAAACTTCAGCATTCATCATAAAGTTTTATAGCCATCTGTTGTTAACTGCTTTGCAAGGTGGGGAGGGTTTTTTTGTTATTTATTTATCTTGGACTTGAGCAGGGTTGGCTCATTAAAGGTGTTTAGCTGTTGAGGTGAGCTCTGCGATCTCAGGGTAAGGGTTCTTTGCTCTCAAAGGACTGGACATAACACAGTGTAGTAAACCTATGCACAATAATTTATTCCACCACACACTTTCTGCAACAACAGACTATTGCACCATCTTTCTAGAACTTTGCAAGATGTTGCCATGTAAAGATGTCTTCAAAACGTAATCTTCTATATTCAGACTGTTAATATTCAGTTTATACAACAGTCTGAAAGTCTATAAAGGAGCATTCAGTCATTGCCTTTCCCCCAAAACCATTGCGCTAGTTGGGAGCAGATCCTGTTTCAGTGTGATTGCTCCTTCTCTAGATGGACCAAGTTCCAGACCAGCCTCCAAGCTCTGTTCTTAAGTTGTGTTGCATTTGAGTACTCTAGTTGATTCCAGGCAGGATTCCCATTAACATTTATTTACTAGATTTTTATTCCACATTTATTACTTTATGAGTAACTCAAGATGGTAAACATACACAAAACTCCTTCCTCCTTCTATTTTTCCCCACAACAATCCTGTGAGTTAGGTTGGACTGAGAGAGAATGACTGGTCTGAAGTCACTCAGACAGCTTTCATGCTTATGATAGCTTGTAATCCTGGCAGTTGACTGAGAGTCTGGCCTGTATTAGGTTTAATCTTCAGATATTGCCTCCCACTTCCTCATCTGTATGCCATTTTCTATCTCAGTTTTTCCTACATACCCACTCTGTTTCTCTGTTTGCTTTTGTAAGGTAAGGGGCTGGGTGTGGTAAGGGTGCCTCTGGACATCAGCACATCTTTGAAAATACCAGGGTGTGGTTTAATTAGCCAGGCAGCTGGAAGATTGCTTGGATGCCTGAGTATGAGGGTATAGCTCAGGGGTGTCAAATTCATGGCCACGCTCTGGCCATGCCCACCCCCAGTTTAGCGAAG
Source organism: Grayia smithii (assembly GCA_032468115.1). NCBI lineage: Eukaryota > Metazoa > Chordata > Lepidosauria > Squamata > Grayiidae > Grayia > Grayia smithii. Next base: position 105,842 of record JANHFM010005537.1, on the reverse strand, counting down.
GGGAAAAAAGTTGTGATACGTCACGTGATGACAATGTGACGCTGCGAGTTTGATACCCCTGGTATAGCTGAATGCCTGAGAGAAATGGGAAGGGAAAAACTTGGCTGCAGTTATCCCAACTTCACTCCCTCATACTGTTATCATTTTTTACACACAGGTATCAATTTCAGCAAGCACTTCTGTGACTACAGGTAGTCCTTGACCTAAAACAATTCATTTAGTGATTGTTCAATATTATAACAGCACTGACTTATGAGTTTTTCACACTTACGACCATTGTAGCATCTCCATGGTCATGTGATCAAAAATTCAGATGCTTGATAACTGACTCACATTTATTACAGTTGCAGTATCTCAGTGATCATGCAGTGTCATGTGATCATATTTTGCGAGCTTCCAATAAGCAAAATCAATGGGGAAGTTAGATTCACTTAACCACGTTACTAACTTAACTGCAGTGATTCACTTAACAATTGTGGCAAAGAAGGTTATAAATTGGGCAAAATTCACTTAACAACTGTTGCACTTAGCAACATAAATTTTGGGCTCAAGTGTGGTCATAAGTCAAGGACTACCTGTAGAAGACAATGCTTCTTGCAAATCCAGCAATTGGAAGATCTATTGTTCTTCAGAAACTAGGTGCTGAACTTGTTAAACTCTTGCTGAATGCTCAGATTCATTTCACCCTAAGTCATCCGAGGTATAAAAGAATAGACCAATTTCAATAAGTTGCTGTCAAATTGTATTTGAGAGCTAATTTTTTAAAACAACCTTCCTTGGCAAGTGAGAATATCTAGTAGGCCTTGGCTAATCTCATAAAAAATAAGCAGGGTCATATCTGACTAGCATTCAGTTTTTTCTGGAAACTGCTAGGAAATTCTAGGGCAGCGTGCTATATTTGATGTAAAATGTTTCTGTTCCATTATAAAGAAAATATGCACTTTTCTGGAAAATAACTGAGGATTGAGTTCTATTCGAGGAAGACTTATCTTTATTTTATTAATCATAGTTCATATTATTTGTAAGAGCTTCTAGTAATTCATATTTCAGAAATGCTGAATTGTTCAAATTGGGCCACCAAAGCATTAACAGGAAGAAGTAGAATGTATGAAGGTAAAAGAAAGTGACCCAAGGCTTCCTGATAAACTCATGGACCTTATAAAATGTGAACTGGAAATTATCAACTCTGAGTTTGAACCTAAATTAATCTAAATAATGTATGATGATAGGCATACAGAAAAAAGGCGTTAATACATGTATTACATATTAGTGTTAAGTACTGGAAACGGACACAGTTCCAAGCACCAGAGACACAGCACTTGTTTGCAATTAAATGCAACCTGAAAGGGATGCTCACTTTTCTAAAACTTTGCAGAATTGCAAAAGAGGAATTCAAGGTTGCACACAATGAGACCATCTCTTGCAAACTATTGGCCAAGTGTAATGGAAGAAGAATCCATACTGCTTAATTTTAGAACCCAACACATTGATTCTATAAATCATATTTATGTTAGCTGGGAATTGATATCCCAATATATTTGGAAGATCGGCTTAAATCACACATAGGATTATAATAATTTTGATGAGCTAGTCCAAAATGGATGTATCTCAAAGAAGACTAAACTCTTTACTGCGGCACTAATAATATAGTCCATCACTGAAAGTGAATAAAGGTAATTTATACATGTAACTCTTAAAAATCATGGTATCTTGAGAAGACAGAATGAGTTCTGCACTAGGAAAACAATAGCTATACATTTATGATAGCAACAATTATTATGGCTACTCAGAAAAGCTTTGGAGTAAAGTGGCTTAAAAATAAATAAACAATATATAACAACAACAAATAAACACTAACTAAAGCATAGATTCATAAGCCAGCTTTTGTAGAACTCTCGGAAAAAGACAACTTTTTTGGGGGGGCAATTTCATGTTTCCACAGCAGTTTTTGTCTTTCCCTCCCTCACCCTCCATTCCAACTTCTAACATTTTGGTCTTGCTATGGATATAAAAAGCATAGAGTGTATATGCATCACACATAAGAAAGTTTATACTTAGTCTAATGAGAAATTAATTCCATAGTTCAATGAGATTTACTGTCAAGTAACATGGTACTTCCTGGGGTAGAATGCACCATAGCTGGATTCAGCAGGCAGAAAAGCTGGAGCACATATTCTGAAGGATGCCGATTTTTAGGACTGTGACACAGATGTTAAGTAATGGTTTTAATATTTTGTACTATGAAAACCTGTGGGCAACCCACAATGCGTACCTAAATATTGTGTCAGAAATTATGTTTCTTCCTCAGGATCAGCCAAAACGGTGTCTCCAGTTCTGCTTTATGTGGTTCTATGAATTCTGCAGCATGGTATGGGAATGTGAACTGGCAGTGTGTCATCTATAAAAACTGATGTTGCAAATCACAGATGGACACAATTTTCAGCATTGTAAAAAAAAACATCAAGAAAAGGGGGACAGCTTGCAATGCAACCAAGCAGATTTTGAATGGACCGGTTTAACTGGAGGCAAAGTAGTATACACATCCATACACACACACACACACACACAATAAGCTAGAAGCACTGACAAAAAAAGCATTCTTATTTGAAAAATGCCTACAGATAATCACTGGATTTTTATTAGTAAGGTTATTGTCAGAAAGCAGCACTAGCTGCCTGCTCTCTCCAATTAGCACTGCTGGATGAAGACAAAAAGGTATATTGTTTTGTTTTTAAAGACATGGCACTATGCTGAACTTCTCTGACAAATTGTTCATGAGACATTCCCTGGAAGGAAAATAATTTGCATGGGTCAAGAACAGGAAGCTGCAAAAACAGAATGCTGAAACAGCCTGTTTGCTTCAGAAGCATTCATCCTATTAGCCAGATATCCTGCAAGGTGTAAAGCAACATAGCCATTATTTAATTTTTTGAAAAAAGTGCTGAAGCAATTTCCATGGCAAACTTAATAAATCAAGGCCAAAGCATATTTTCAATATTCACATTAAAGGGTTCTTATGTATTTATTTGACATGGTTAATTACTGCTTTTCTCAAAACTGTTCAAAGCAATTTAGCAAATAAAAACAATTGAACTTCTTTAAAAACATCCACTAGTTATAAAGAATACCATCAACTTGGTATTTAAGAAAAATCTTAAAAACAAAAAAAAATCTATCTTTGTAATTGTAATTGAGTTTGGCAATAAGGAGCTTTTGCTCCTATAAAAGCTATTCAACTAAAACTTCTAACCCAGCTAGTATGGCCAACAATGAGAGGCTGGGCATTGCAGTTGAGTAAGGTCACTGTTTTTCTATTCTGACACAAACCACTGGAGAGACTTTCAAAAAGTTCAGGTTCTGAAGCCTACTAGTACTCTTAATCACTGGTACCATGCCTTAAATACTATCCTCAGCTGCTAGATACACCATATGATAAAAATCAGCCCTTAAAATATGAGGTTTTCAAAAATGTATTTACAGTAATTATGCCTAGTGATAGACTTGTAACTAGTACTGAACAAGCTCCATATATGAACACCTACTGATAGCACTAAGAGATACAAGGTTTAGATTTAGATTTTAGATTTTATTGCATTTATATGCCACCCTTCTCCCGAAGGACTCAGGGCGGTTCACAATTCTAAAAACAAAAACAATAAATAACCTAAAAATCGTAAAAATAAATGCAATTAGAATCAAGGATTAAAACAGTGACAGTTAAAAATTAA
>JANHFM010005537.1:89556-102014 GCA_032468115.1 Grayia smithii | reverse complement strand
CCCCCCCCCCCCGTTCTTCCCTTCTCATTCGTTATCAGGGAGGCACGATCAGGTATAGGGAGCTTCCACCCTCTCCCCTTCCTTCAACTAACAAGCCATTTGGCTGCAGCACCTCCCCCAACCTCCCCACCCGTGATCGATCGCATCATGGCTTCTGGCTGCCAGCATTGGCAGCTAGCCGTTTGGCTGTTAGCCAAGTGGCCGAAAGCCCGGGACAGTGGCCCATTCGATGGCAGTGTGTTGTGGAATGGGCCACGCCAAAGCGCAAGGAATGGAGGGGCCATGGCCCATTGGCCAGGGTGAACAACTAGGGGCATGCCAGCAGAGGAGAAAAGCTAGAGTTGAATGCACAGAGGTGGAACGCTGGTGGAGAAGCAGGCACGGCCAAGGGTAGGAGCCAAAGTCCTAGACCCTTGTTTTCAGAGGCACTTCATTATAGAAGTCCACCTTATCCAAGGGAGATAGCCTGTGATCTATGAGCAAAAGGAAGACATTCTAGCAATGACCCCCAACTAGTTTTTTGCAACATCTTGAATCTTATTTTTATCCTATTAAAGAGAATTATTCAAGTGGTCAAAGGAAACTGTGCCACCCAGATTTGTTAACTCACTGAAACCTACCAGTGAGTTGGCCTCAGACCATTATAGTAGATAAACCTTAAATACTGATCAAAAAAGCACTGATTTCTCACAGTTCTTCTCTTGACTTCATTATGATCTTTGAATTGTTTGATAGTTTTGTCTGGCAAATCTTGTGATTTTGATAGCCTATTTCCTAAAATATTTCCCTATATGTATTTATTATACAACTCAGCTTTTGGGGGGGAAGGTAGGGGAGTAAATAATGCAGAAATTTTCCTATGCTGCTTCTTAGCTCTAACAAAAACAAAACTGAAAACATACAAAGCAATTAAAAAATAGGTCAAGTGGAGGAGGGTAAGAAAACAGCCTTCCAGTGCACTGTGAACTGTCCATGTGGGAGCTCTCTGAATAAAAGTATATGATGTCATTTCTTCCTGTATGTAATTTGCTGCATGTCCACCCAGGAACTTATGACCTGTTTGCTTTATTCTCTGCATGCTTTGCATCATTTACTGACCAAGAAATCTGCCTTTACTTTCCATGCATTTCCAACTTAAAAGAATATATTCTTGAGCTTTCTATGATTGGAAAAAAACCTCAATAAAACTTTCCCAGGATGAATAATACCAAGACTGAAGAATGATTTGCTGCAAGGCTGGTTTGCATTATTAGTTTTGAATGTAGGGTTTTCTTAATGTAACCACTGACATGCTATATAGTCACTCTCACACATTCACCCATATTTTGTTTATTGCTAGAAAAGCAAACATCATTAAGGGAAAGAGAATCTACCACAAAGCGATCCCTTAAAATACAGTACAACCAAGCCGTTGTTCCAGTTAAAACAAGGCTTGCTACTCATAAATCAATTCAAAGAATTCCAGTTTATCCATTCACCAGCCCATTTGTTTAATAGAGCAATTTTGTTTCATTATGAATGAAGCTTTTGACAACTGCTCTGTAACTCATTAGTGAGTTGTCCATTTCTGTTTGATGGTACTTCAACAAAAATATAAAGCTAACTTACAGAGATGTTTAACATACAAAAAAAGGCTTTTTTTAAAAGGGTGATTTACCTCTGGTAGTCAACTAGCATGTCTAGATCTGTCCATTTGGTCTTAAGGTAAAAATAGATGCTAGAGTTTTCTAGTTAGGCTTCAAAGTAAGCTTTCTTCCCAAGGAACAAGATCAAAATGAAATCATTTGATATATTCTTCTGGTGCAAGAGAGATGTTTCCAGATAAATCCAGTACACTGTGGGGGAAGATACAACCATGGAAGTTTATATGGCAACCACTATACCTCTCAACCTGAAACAGATTTGTTCAGATCCAATATCCACAACTGCAGAGATCAGTCAGGGAAGCCAGCTTTACCTTAAGAAGAATCACTGAAGAATGGGGTAGCTAAGGTTGATGTAGGGAGGCAAAAGGCCCTTTTGCATATTTTTAGCGTATTCCAAGAAACATGACAAAAAGAGTGTTTGACTTCAAGTGTTAGTGAACTAAACTATTTTTATTATCTGAATTATTGGATCCAGTGGTTGCTTTCATAGGGAATCAATTTGAGAAAGTTCTGTTAAATCAGGAGTAATATTTTCTGTATGTTTACAATACAGCCACAACCAAGTTTGCTTTCATGGCATGAGATGTCCTAAGGAATTATCCCATACGACCAACTCTATCTTTCATTGTTTGACAAGGTCATGGGGCTCCTCCCAGGAAACAAAGTCCATATCAATGTTTTCTACAGCAGCTCAACATAGATGAATATGCATGCACATGGAAAGTAATTCTGTTGGGAAAATTCTGATTTAATGGTTTGAATATTCAGAACACAGCTTCTTTTGCTGAGGCATTCTTGCTTTGCATGTACATATGTGTGCATAAGTGCTACAGCCCCAGATTTGAAGCAGGTGGATCAGAATGCTATTTCCAAGATACAGATAATCAGTTCTCTTATTAAATCCTTCTGGAGCTGTTCTGTTACTCCTCGTTTCAAGGTCAAGAGGGTTTTCTTTTAATGCAAATAAGGCACTTTGGCAAATTCTGAAGTATGGGGAACCTAGAAGAATAAAGGCTCTGTCATAAGCAGGTCTCAATTGCTTTATCTTTATTATCATTATGAAGTCTTATGAGTGCATACCAAGGACTTTTAAATTAAATGTCAAATGCAATCTAGCACTGGAAACATAAAGGGGGAGCTGCCCTAGGGAAAAAAGTTCCTGACAGTCTTATTTGGCTTGTCAAAAGTGGCATTTTCCTCATAATTATCCGTTTGCATAAATGAATCACCATTTGGCCAAGGATATTGCCAGAGACTTAAAATAGTGCAAAGTGAAGCAGACAAGCAGTTCTGAGGGCTTGCCTTTTTTTGTAAAGAAACATGAAGATAACAACATAGCCACATCCTTACAAGGATAATTGGGCAAGGTGACTTAGTTCTCCACAGTGCTAACAAAAATGCAGCATTCTGTGGATTAAGGAGATAGTGACTGTGAAAAATTGTCCTTTTTATATATGTATTCAAATATTCATAAAGGTGTTCTGTGTGTGGAGAGATCAAAATATTAATAACAATAAAACATTTATGCAGGTTTCACTTTCATTTCTGAAGTGAAGTAAGCCGCTTCCAAGATTGGCAGCTTAATCTGACAATTATAGCCCATCTTTTAAACCCCCCCAAAAATTTATTTATTATTACAATGTGGGATGTATAAACCCAATCCATTTGCCAGATTCTTTCCCACCAATAGACTACACCGTATCCCTAGCTGCTTTTCTCCTCTTTCATCTTCTCCAGCAGGTTTCCAGATTCCTTGTGCCAAAAGAAAAGACCTCCACTGGCAGGAGCAACCAGCTAGGAGTAACTTAATTATTAGCTCAGCTTCAGAAGCCTCATACTAGTCTTCACAAACTCAGCATGGTCTTCATTCATCCTTCCTCTGTCTTAAAAACAAATGATATGAAGTAGGCGAAGCAGAGTAGACATTTGGAGTACTGTAAGCACCTGCAGATTTGAAAAATACATTTCATTTAAAAGCAACCCAATGTTTCCTATTTGTATCATATTTAATATTATATTATTTAAGACTTGGAAAGATGATTTAACGTAACACTTCAGTCCATAAACAATAAATGCAGATATCATTTTAAAGGATTCATCAATTTAAGTTGGACATGTGTTGTCCCTTGTGGATTACTATGGTGTCCTATTCAATGTCATTATGCAGACACTAGAATAACATCCATCAGTTCAGCAGATTCTTCCTCTTCCCTCTATCATATCCCAAATCTGTTCCATAGGTTTGACTATTCAGAATAGATTTGGGAACAGCTGTTCCCTTGATCAAGACCAGTATATAGTATATATAGTATATATTTTCATTCAAGATTTTCCAAGCCACAGAAGTTTTAATTAAAGAACCAAAAATCTATTTCAGACATGGCATCTATTAAAGATGAGGCATTTCAGATGCAGTTGCTGGAATCTATCCAAGTCCAATATACCAAAAGGCAGCTAGTATTTTATTAGAAGAAACCATAAATCTTCACCAACCCTTTGTACAATTATAATGCTAAAAATAGCTACAAGGCTTGTGGGACTTCAGCATTTGGATTAATCAAACCTTATATAACACAAGTGGGAAAACTGCAACAGGAACAAAAACACCAGAGGATTTTCAGAGCCAGATTATAAAAGTCAAAGATAGAACAGCAGACACTGAAACAGTTTGTTTCTGTCTAAACTGCTCTTCCAAGACAATTAACACTTGCCAGAAAAGATTCCTCAAGCTTATAACAGTGAATTACAAAAAGAACATTGTAACTATCAGAATTCAACTAGGTGGTAGAATGCTATATGTATCAGAATTCAATTAGGTAGTAGATTGCTAAAATCTATCATAGCCGAGGTCTTAAAGTTATAATAATATTTATTTAAATGACATAAATTATATTTTTAAAAAAGAACACCGGAGCTATTTACACAGGATAGAAGCTTTTAAAACATAATCAGAGTGTCTTTAACAAACACAGTCAGACTGTATCCAGCTATAATGTGAAACATAGAAATTCTGCTACATTTTCCATATCAGTTCTCATTCTATTTTGATGAAAGAGGATTTGATTTAAACATTATTTCAAAAGAGAAAGAAATTTTGGACAAATGGCAAGGGAAGAGTTTGATGGTGTTGCATTTTTCAAATTTATGAGATGTGCATGTGAATATCTTTTGCTGTTAATTTCTGTGCAAATCCCTTTCCAGGAGTAGCCATCTATTCTTTAAATCCATCAAGCTTTCTCAGCTTTCCCAGCTACTTCACACACAAAAAATGATCTCTGAAAAAATATATATTTACCTACCATTATTATTGCCCAGGGTGTTAGTGAGTTTTCTTTGTTTGTTTGTCCTATCATTTATCAATAAGAAATGATCAGGAATTATTTGCATTTTTCTTCCCTTCTAAATACCAAAACAGTCTTAGGAACCTAAAAATTCAAAATGAGAAAATGCGTTATAGGTGGTAAGAATGTACATATGTTCATTTTGCTGAGAAATTTGGATAGCAAGACTGGATTCCAATAGGAGAGTCACTTTCCCTATTCTAATTGATAATTATAACACTTAAAACAGTGAAAGATAGACATTTATGACCATTTGCAGGGTCCTACAGTCACATGACTATGTTTTATAACATTTTGCTGAAAACCAGCATTTACTTCCAGTTTTCATAAATCTGGCCTGGAATGACTATGTCATTCACTTAACAACCATTGTGGTCATTTAATGACTGTGGCAGTAGCTTTATGACTACAGCAAAAAAGGATGCAAAATCAGATCAGTCATGTAGGTGTCCTGATTTACAAGAGTCATGACTTAAACCGTAATAGGCAGACTCCATTACAGTCATAACTCAAGGACTGCTGGTATCTGCAATAAACATCATTTGCTTGCAAGTACTATGGGACCACAACATAGAAAAAATAATAGAAAATGAAAACATTAAAGTGCTCCAGGACTTTAGCATTCAAAAACACTTGCCACATAATATCCCAAATCTAACAACTGTTAATAAGAAAGACAAAAAGTTTGGATAGTGGACATTGCCAACAGCAAAATATAAGAGAAAATACTAGAATAAATCACAAAATACAAAGACCAGCAAATAGATATGGCTAAGACAGTACCAATAGTAATAGTCACTTTGGGTGTAATCCCAAAGCACCTGGAGACCACTTGAACACCATCAACATTGACAAAATCACTATCAGTCAATTGCAAAAGGCGGCTTTACTTGGAACAGCTTATACCCTGTGACACCATACCTTTTACTCCATAAAACAACAACATCTGCCTATCTCAGGTCCTTGGGAAAGTCTTGATTACTAGAAAAAAATGCCAAATCCATTCTAAACATCTGGCTGAGTATGCAACCAACTCTAATAATAAATTAATGATTTCATAAATTAAGTACCTTGTAAAAACTTAAGATTCCCAAGATTTTACAAGGAAGAAGAATGAAAAATTTGGGGAGGGAAACAGTAGCAACATATTGAAATGTAATACTGTTCTCAGTATGACAACACTGGGCAGAAACTGAGTGTGGAAAGACCCAACATATAATACTATTATAATATTACAATAATATTAATGTTGGAGTAATTTAATGCAACATGCTATATATTTTCTTATCAATTAAAATTAAAATATATCTTCTACTTACATCTACTTTATTAAGATTAGTCACTAAGATGGATACATATAATGTAAATGATAACAGTTGAAATTATTTTCAGATTATATTATTTTCTGTATTTGGTGAAGAAGCCATTGCTTTTGATCTGTGCATTTCCAAATATGCCTGAAGGAAATAGTAAAGCAATATCCCATGCATTTGGTTGTTTTATTGGACACATTAAAGATGTAATTTAGGAGTTATAATCTATGTGTTGATAACATTGGAAAGCATTTCTAAAGAGAAACCCAAAACTGTATCTATTGCAAAGAAGGCATGAAAATATAGAACATTGGACTAGCAGTGAAATTTGTTCCCCAGACAAGAATCTAAGATGGAAGAATCTGTCATTTTAAAACTGAAGGCTACCCAGAAGCTTTTCATGGGGTTATGTGATTTTTCTCTCTTGAGGCATTTCTATGTTAGGTTATTTATAAAAAATAAGTTATAGGGATTTTATTGATTTTTTGCAGTAAATTATGTTCTTATAATACAATTCATTATTTCTGGTATGTCCTGTTTAGCAAAAAGCTTTGTGATAGATATTTAAAAGCAAATATATTTGTGCATTTTCCCGCTGCTGTAACAATTGTACTACCTCGTTAGTTAATATTCTATAAATACCACCTACCTTAATATAGTGAATTCATTAACAGACGTATGGATGTCAAAGATTAACTGCCTTGCTTTTTACAGATGAAAAAAACCCACCACTTTTAATCAGTTGGCAGGCCTAATACAAGCAGCACATACAGTAAATTGTATTTATTAATTCTATACAGATGCTCAGCGTAATTCAATTGTATGACTCATAAATCTTTTACCACAGTCCATGATATTGTATTATACAGTTGCCATTATCTTGACCTCAGTGACAGCATTTCTCGTTGACTTTACTGAGCCAAAAGTCCATTTCATAATACTGAGAGAAAGCAGACTACAGAAATTGCACAACTCAGCTGCTGTTCTGGCACACATAAAACAAGAATGGCTTCTTTTTAAGAACACTCCGAGTATAGAACAAATGTTACAAAATAGATTGAAAATATATATTTTGGACCAGGAGAATTTTCTTTCTGTGCAATTCCTGCAAAATTCAGTGGGATGTTTTTATGAATGGAAAAATGCGCATTGACGTAGTAAATGAACTTGCTCTTTAATAAATGTTGATGCAGAATTGCAGCTAAAAAAAGGCATGAACTACAATACTTCAGATTGGAGATTTTTCTGAAGCATATTGGGGTTTACAATCATATGTGCATATCTTTCATACAATTCCATTTTGGAAAGAACTGAAAAAGAAATAAGTTGTAGCGAGCAAAATTAATTTAAGGCAAGAGATAAAAGAAAAGAAAATCTAATTGCATCTAATTCATTCACTATACCTCGCCATATCTTTCTGTCCTTGCAAGCTGTTCTTATTTCCATCACTTCCATGCAATAATTTATACGTTGTATACTGTCTATTTTTTGAAATCTGATCAATTCTATCCAACCAACTAGTCTTCCCTTTCCTCTCTAAACACTTATTCTTCCATCAAGTATTAGTTCTGCAGTTTGGGCTTTGTTCATTCTCTCTATGTGACCAAACCAAATCCCAAAAGAATTTTTTCATACAGTCACCCAGTTTTGTAAATTCAATCCACATTCGTTCAGCATCCATTCACTTTTGACTCTAACTCTTCTTGCTCTCTGCATATACAACTTTTTTTAAAAATCTAGGCAATGTAAAGGTTAATTCTCAGACTGATAAAGATACAGGATACTGTTGGGTAAACAACCATCTTCAAATCCTGGGTGAAGAGACCTGCCATTTTACCAGTTCACAGAAAGGCTGCTCAAATTTTTTTTAAAAGGTGTCTACTGTAATGTCTACTAAAATACTGTATATTGATTTTAAATAGGAAATAGTTCAGTAAGCAAAATTCGTATAACGTCATCTCTTTTTGTCAAGAAACCTTATTCAAGAGACTATGGAAATCCTGCTTGGAAAATGTTTGTTCAGGCAAATGCTAAAGACAGCCTGCAATAAAGCTGGACAATAATGAAGATCATGTTCAGCATATCTACATGTACACTATATGTGGAACAGTATGTAGGACAGAATAATTCTATCCTCAAAATGTAACATTTGGGAGGTGGGTGGGTGGCTGTAAGTTAGAATCTATCAGGAAAGCATATAAACTTTATTATCTGGTTCTCTAGCCTTTTTCTGCAAAATATAAACCTTTTTCCCCTAGAATATAAATCTTTTTCCCTTAGAAAAAGGACAAAAGAAATTAGATTTTCAAGCTATATGATATACTTTTCAAATTTTAGGCACTTCAAAAAAAGTTGAAGACTAATAATTCCTGAGATTTTCAATATTTATAATTAATTCCAATCAGTAAATTGCATCTGTAATGTAATTTTGCCAATATGCAGTATATTAAAATCAACGCCATTATCCACAAAAGTCAACCCATGAGATGAATCCAGATATCATAAATTAGTTTCACTAGTAATTCTAGATAATTCCTTCCTTTTACTGAACTGTATTTGCTCAAGAACAATTATTCTTATAACTCTTTTCTTCTCCCTGCTTATCTGCCTATCTGATAGCACTACAAAGAATTTTTAATGAGAAGCAAACATACATACAATACACATATAAGAACATGTTATATACTTGATATCCAATTATGCCCATATGGATCAATATAGAAGAAGAAGAACATTGATCTAGTGCTCAAGTAAAAAGTTCATATGTTCTACTTCTTAACAAGAGGGAACAATGGTTGTCAAATCTAGGCCATATGTAAACTATAAGCAGGTTGCATTTCAAAAAAGAAAAAAAATCAAAATGTTCAAAATCAGATGAAATTTAATTAATTACATTAATTAAAAATAAATTCAAAGAAAAGTTCTGCAGTACCATCATTACAATTACTTTCCATGTATTTAACACTTTTTACCTTTCATCATATTACTGTAAAGGGGTGTTGGTTCTTACCTGATACGCTCCTTCTCATAGGTTGGAGACATCAGCCAGAATGGGTGTTGCTCTATCTTCAGATTGATGACTGAGCCTGTCAAATAAAATTGTCCAAGCCCCGCCTCCGCCCTTGACTTCTCAGTCGCTTCAGTGAGTAAACGTGTTGGATAATTTCTCCTGCCCTTGATTACCTATTTCTGACTCTTTATTTAGCTGTGAGTAGTTATTGGTGGTTTTTTGGGGCTTATTTCTTTATAATATATCTAGTTGGGCTCTTCAGTTTCAGTTTTTTCCTTTCCCTTTCCCCCTCCGGTGGGGGGGGGGAATCCTCTGTTTCTTCATTTGGCTCTGAGGTTGCTTTAATATTTATTTCGTGCCTTTGGGGGCATCGCTGGAGCATGGGGGCTGCCTTATTCTTCGTTCGGGTCCCCTCCGGTCGTTTAGCTCCCAGATAGAAGGCAGCCAGCGTTATCTTCGGCCGCGATCGTTTCAATTAGCTGGCAAGCGGCCGCGGCGCTCAGGGAGGCTTGAATCAAAGCAGGCGATTTCGCCATTTCTGAGTGTCGTTTTTTGCTGGCCCCTTCTTCAGAATCGCACCAAGCTTCGAGGGACATCGAGGAGTTGACAATTTTGGCGCCCAAAATTGCGGGCCGCCATTTTGGATTGCGGCTGCCATTTAAGAGGGACATTTTCAGGCCTGGTTCTCAGACTTTCATTTAAACTGGCTAATTGTCACGCTGACTGCATACCTGGACCTGCCATCTGAGCTAACTGGCTGGATTGACTCCCCTCATAGCCCTTTGGATGTGATTTGGCGCTGGACTAAGACATTGCATTAGTGCCTGGGCTTGAGGCTTGAAGAGGCCCTGGACAAGGCTGCGGCCCAGAATTCCTGGGGGGAGTCACCACCTTCAAGGACAATCCTCAAGAGTTTTGGTGGCATTACTATCTCAGCTTCCTCCCCAGCCAGTTTATGTGCTTCCTGCCCTATGGATTGCATTGGCGCTTGGACATTGCTGATAGCGGCACCATCTGGCAGGAGCAGTGCCCAGAGCCGCATAAGTCACATTTGCGATTTCTGGGGCGGCCGGTGTCTCAACCCGGCAGATCTGTGATTTCTGGTGGCTGCGCCCCGCGGCTGGCCTTTGTCTCCCCTTTGTCAAGGGTTAGGCCATTGGAGCTTTCACGCTCCTGGATTGCCTATCTGGCACAATCATGCCTAAGGCATCTTCCAAATCTAAACATATGCAGCAGCAGCGCTCTGACTACTCCACACCCACGCCTACAGCTAATCTGGCTTCAGCTAATATAACCAGCCATCACCACAAGCAGCATTTATCATCAAAAGCTCCCTCGCGGGATGAACGCCGCAGAGACAAGACTCTCCAAAAGCTGTGCCAGAAGGCGTCAGAGCCGTCTTTGGGGGTGTCAGTTATGGCGGCCTCAGGGGCCACGGCAACTCCGGCAACAGTCCCTCGACTGCCTTCTCCGGCGCTGTCAACAGATCAAATGTCATTACAGGACTGTACTTTATCAGTACCAGCCGAGACTGTATGGGGACAGCAAGGTGCAATTGTGAATGCATCCCCCACTGCACCACCAGTTACAGAGGTACCGGAGTCAGCTACCACGCAAGTACCAGAGTCAGCTACTCCTCTAGTTCTGACGCTGCCTGGCACATTCCAGCTGGCCATCACCAAGGCCATTCAACAAGGCATTGTTGAGAGTCTTTGACAACCCAGGGGCGCCGTTCCATCTCCAGTTGTGTCACGGGCGGCAGGAAGGCAGAGATCGCCGGTGGAAGAGGACTTCTCCTCAGGGGATTCTGAATTGGAGGAGATGACCTCGCAACGACAGCGGTCTCGGTATGAGCCACCAGAGATTTTGGACTATGATCTGTCGGAGGATGAGGACGTGGCTCCCGAACAACCTGCCTTTACGGGACTGTTTCCCCCGGCTCTCTTTCGGTCTCTTCTACGTAAGGCTATTCAGGTGGCCAATCTGGGGCCCACGGAGCTCAGAGTGGGCCCGTCTCCATCTACATCTGCGTCTGGTGCTAATTCTCTATTCACCGAACCTCAGCGGCAGGTGGAGGTGATCCCCATGCCTTCCATGTTCACATCGGTGGTGCAAGGTCAGTGGGCTCATCCTGGCTCCGCGCCATTTGCCTCGTCGCTCGACCGTCACTATTTTAATGTGTCACCTGCAATGGAGAGCTTACTTCAGGTCCCGAAGGTGGATGATCCAGTGGTAGCCCTCCTGCCTAATGTTGCCTTGTCTGGGGTCCCGGAGGAAGGGCTTCGCCCTGATGATAGATGTATGGAACAGTTCCTCCAGAAAGCGCATCAGGCAGCCGCATGGTCGATTCGGGCAGCGACCACGGCCTCATTTTTTAATAGATCCACTGTGATGTGGCTGCAGGAAATGCGCTTGGCGATCGCAGCTGAAGAACATCGTCTTGCCTAGGACATTACGAAGGTCATCGCGGCGGTGCAGTTTTCCACGGATGCGACCCTCAATGCCAGGCGTTTCGCAGCTAAAAGTTTGGGAGCATCGGTGGCTGCTCGCAGAATGCTCTGGTTGCGGAACTGGCAAGCGGACACAAGACACAAGTGGCGGCTGGCGTCGGCACCCTTTGATGGTTCCGCCTTGTTTGGGTCGGCCTTGGACTCCTTGATTCCAGACCCAAAGGATAAACACAAGGTTCTACCTAGCCTCAATAGACGGGCAAACTTCCAGAATGCGTTCCCCTACCGGAGACCTTCCTCTCGTGGTGCAGGTTGGGGATCTTACGGTTCTCGTCCATTTTCCTATTCAGGGTATAGATCTAGGGGTCAATCCTCCCGTCGTTCTAGGGGCAGACCTCCCTCGGGTAAACGGCCCTTTCGAGGGGGAGGAAGCTGCTCTTTCCGACGCCAGTAATCAGTCCGAGTCCCAACATCCCATTGGCGGCAGGTTAGCTCTCTTTGCTGATCAATGGGATCTTATCTCATTGGACTCGTGGGTCAGGGATATGGTAAGATCTGGTCTATCCCTGGAATTTGTCTCTTCTCCCCCGGAATTTTTTCTCCAATGCCCATTGTCTCGGAACCCCTCTAGGCGGGTCCTGATGGAATTGGCTATCCAACACCTTCTGGACATTAGAGCTATCCAGGAGGTGCCTCAG
>JANHFM010005537.1:72872-83471 GCA_032468115.1 Grayia smithii | reverse complement strand
CATCATCAGCGAAGAGAACACAGTTGCTTTTAATATGATCGCAAAGGTCATTTATGTAAAGTATGAAGAGTGTTGGACCTAAAACGCTGCCTTGGGGAACACCACTATTAACCGGTACAGGATTTGATAGAGCGTTTCCTATTTTGACCACTTGTTGCCTGTTTGACAGGAAGGCAGCTATCCATTTATGTAGGAATCCAGAAATGCCATGGGATTTTAATTTTAGAAGTAATTTGTCATGTACCTACCTCTTCCCAGATAGCAAAAATGAAAAATAGGGCATAGATTGTATTATATCATTTCAGATTTCAGGTACATACTTTTAATATCACTTTGTATAAAAAGTGAATGGACAACCAGAAAATCAAAGTTGCAAAGAAAGCCACTTTTTCCCATTTTCCCCTGAGCTCTCAGAATCACCTTTCTGAATGCTGAAAACCATCAGTCCAATTTCCTGCCATTCTGATGTGGAAACTAATTAAAACTGTAAAGCAGGCAAGTTAGTTTTTAAAAAATCCTTAAACTTCTAAAAAACAAAACACCCTAGCTCCCATTATTTGGTTTCAGTTACAATGCAGCCCTTAATCTTTAAAAAAAAAGTGAGGTTCTTGGCACAAAAATGTTCCCCTGCCCATAAAATATATAAATACAACATAGATTTTAAATTCTAAGTCCAACCCACTTCATGGAACTGGTGTGGAAAACCAGGAGGAGATAACGCAATATAAGTCATCTTAGCTCCTATGGGAAAGTGGGATATAAATTAATATAAGTCAATGTTTGATAATTGATGTCAATTCCATTTATTTTCTATAATTAAACAAACAACAGCCTAACAGAACCATTCATTACATCCTAAGAAAAAGGAATAGGAATATGAGTACATAATTTATGGTTTGAATACCGCCTTTAGTTATTTTTGTAACAATCCACCAATGTCAATACCCCAAACTCCAGACAGCCAATCAGCTGTGAAGCTGAGCATAGCATATACGGATAACCAGTACAGAGAGGTAAATTTATGAATTTAGCCAAGACTAGCTAGATCCTAGTTAGGACAAGGAAAAGAACATGTAGATATAGTCTATGCACAATCAGCTTCATTTAAATTATATCTTTTTCGATGAAGACATACTTCCATCCAGCTTAAATACACTTCTATCATGTATCATCTACCAGGGAGAAGAAAGCATAATGAAATGTCAATGGACAGCGGAGGTGAGAAATTTAAGCCTTCCCATCCCCTTGGTTTAAAGAAAAAGTGAGTTTGCTTCCATTTATTACATATAGGAAGGGCATATGGCAGGGAAGAAATCTTAAGCAGTTACTACTTTTCTGCCATAGTAAAATGCTGCAAGTTAATAAAAAGCTCTCTATTCATACCAAACCAGCTCCTATAAATTCCTCACTGAAAATGTCAAGCCTGTGGGACTTGTATCATTTCCACAGCCATTTTCTCAGCTAAAAATTAATACGATTGCTGAAACGCCTGTTATAGTTGTTCAGGCTGCTGTGTTCTTCTAGGAACCACCCTCCAACAAGCTATCTATGCTTGAAAGAAGACCCAAAATTAGACTTATCAGCTGCACTTTGATTTACTGGAGATGTATTAAAAAGGAAGCAGGGGTGGCCTCTCTTCCCTGCATGCTGCCTGGCAGCTGATAAGAAAATACAGACAATTCCAAAAAGAGAATGGAAGATCTAGAAAGCTTTGAAACACTACATATTGAATCCTGTGGAGTCAATATTATGCTACTTGTGCTCAATTAATATTTGCAAGTGTGGCAAATTGTGATTTGTAGGCTGAAGTAAACTCTTTATCAATATGTATACATGGCTCACTTCCAAGGCCACCAAATGCAGTCATACTTTCTTAGAAAAACTCACAATTTGCATGGTAAACATAATGTTATTCTTCCTCAGAAGTGTACAGATTCAGCTATGTTCTTTGCAGGCACATAAGTATGGATACATGCATATCTCCAACTGATGCTTTGTACTACTGATCACAAAATTCTTTACTTGTGAAATCTGTCTGATAGATGATGCTAATTCAATAGTGAATTCAAACTGTGAGGTCAGATTATGTTCAGCTCCTAAGTAGCTTATATGGCTCCTGACAATACAGAAGATTGCTCAATTACCATCTCTGAAATAATGCCAACCTTAACACAAGATTATTGCAGCACTGCAAACTAATTTATAAAAGTCATTTATCCACAAACATTTTTATTTGTCTGCCTATCCATATGGGACTTGAGGCAAGTTGTGGCCTGGAAGTAAAAACAAATCAAATTATAAAACAATTACTTAAGAAAGCTTCTTCCTGAATATTTTCTAACTTTTCTTTCCGAAAGGTTATTTAAAAGTTCCACTGAAATCAATGTAGGTCCAAATAAACATAGCCACAGTTACCCTATTCCTGTGGTGGTGAACCTATGGCACGTGTGCCGGAAGTGGCACATGGAGCCATTTTGCCCGGCACGTGAGCTGTTGCCAAACTTACCTGCTCCTGTGCATATGCGCAGTTTGGCTCTCTCGTGCACATGCGCATGCAGCGTGCACAGATGATGTGGTTGCATGCGTGGCGCACGGTGCATGTGCACGTGTGACTGCTCTGCACATGTGCAATGGCACATTTGCACATGCAATTCGGCGGGGTGCACATGCGACAGCTCTGCACATGCACAGATGATGTGATCGCGCACCACAGGGGGGCACGCGTGACAGCTCTGCGGATGCACAGTGGCGCGGTTGCACGCACATGTTGGGGCTGGGTGGCATGTGAGCCGAAAAAGGTTCGCCATTGCTGCCCTATTCAGATAGTTTATTGATCATCTGAGGACTTCTATAGCATGCTCATGCCTGCCATATTTAAACTCTTTCCATTAAAATGAACACTTTACAATTTTATCAATATGTTCTCACTACAATTTATTTGCAATGAATCAGAGAAGTGATAAACCTGCAATTCACTGCAATACCTATCACTAATAGGGCCCGCTCCATCTTTATCTGTTATTCTCATTAGTTATTCCTTTAATTATTTTCATTATGGGTTTCACTTTCACTCCTATTTGAAGAAGTCAGAAGGGATATGTAAGTCATTTATCATATAGTTAAATACAATATGTTATTACCTGCCAGCACTAGCAAATCAATAATTCGATGAATACACATTCTGCAAGCCTTGGGAAATTAAGTTATATATCAATAGAAGTAAGTTTCACCCAACAATAAATACCAATGATTTGCTATTTTAAGGATAGCCCTTATCAACACAAGTAAAACTTTTATATCATCTGCCAGTTCATAGTTTTCAAGGTCCTTGCAATGTAATCTTCTGTGTCACATACTAACTTACGGAATCTACAGGATCAGAAATGTTCATAATGAACGTATCGATCTGCTTTATCATGGACAAGTAGAAAATATGGTTCTATTTACTGGTCATAGCAAATTTTCGTCATCATCATTCTAATTAAAATCACTGTAGTGTAAAAATGATCAGGGATCATGAGGCACTACCAAATTTTAAAATACATCACAGTGACACTCCTGATGAATTATCCAATGGCACAGTACTGTTTTGAACAGTTCCAGATGTAATGTGACTTTAAGTTCCATCCATTGATGTCTGGTGTAATTCCAAACCACATCTGGATAGTATCAGGTTAGGCTAGGATTGAAAAATTCAGAGAATATTCTTTCATGGAAAAAACCTAGTAAGTAAGTTAATGGACATACAGATTATCACATTTGCTTTGTTTTAGGAATGTAAAAACAGAAAAAGAAATAGTTTGAATCTAAGATTAGAACAGTGCTTTCCAAACTTTTTCCTTTATTACCCAAACTCTCTTATCAGAAAGTCTTATCAAATTTCCAGGACTGATCGTAAATTTATTGCTTCAGCATTATCATAACTTTGAATGCTCACTGAACGAATGGTCATTAACTCTACCTGTATTATAAAAACAATATTACCATTGGTAATTTCATCTATTTTCATCTTAATAGGAATACTTTGGGAGACTTTCAAATATATTTTAGCATATGTGACAATTTTAAAGTCAATCCCTGTTATGATGAATAATAGATTTGGGTGTCATTACCCAAAGGAAAAACACTTTTATCCAAAAAGGTAATTTACCCAGGTTTGGGATACACTGGATTAGACTAAACAGCCTCAACTATGTTAATTCAAAGTACTAGCATAATGGTAGGGCTTTTTAATTCTATGCACTACATAATTCTGACAAAGTCCATGGATCTATTTTGCAGTAATTAAAATTCAAAGTAATTAAAGCTGAATCCTTTAATAGTAGATGGTTTTAATAGTAGATGGCTCTCATAATTCCCTTTTCTGATCTTGCAAAAAAAACCCCACTGCAGTGGTGAAAAGCACATTTTCTTAATGAAGGTATTTATGATGGCTTAGCTAGTATTACAGCAAAGATCTAACATCTTATGGCCCACCATCCACTAAAGTCAGTTGTATATGTAAGCGCACTTACCCATGATGTAACTCAACCTAATTTTCCAAGCTAGTACAAATGATTGGTTAGTCTGTGGTTCATCAGACTGCAATTTGTTAATTTATGGATATAATGTGTTTAAAAGCACTTATTACTTCTTGACTGATCACTGACCACTACCACGGACAATACAGAGTGTCTTTCGTTAACCAAGATCATGAGCAACCAAATAATATTCCTGGCACCCTTTTGCACAGATTTAGCATTGCCATATCTAATGCCAGGACTACTTTGGCTAGCAAAGCAAGAGAAAAGCATGATACCCAGAATGTCAATTCACAAGAGATTGGCAAATGTCTATCAAGATTCCCAGTCATTCAGGTCATAGTTGCCCCAAATATGTTTTTCAAAAGGCAACTAGACTCTCAGAAAGCCTTCAGAATGACCAGATAATTGCAAAGAATACAAATCCCTCCATTCCCCACCATTCAGTCAGAGATGAAGAAGCTTCTTGGATGAGAAGTGAAAGGTCTTCAAGAAAAAGTCCAGTTGTCTTTTGAAAGCCAATCAGAATAGAGCAGAAAGAATATTGGAGGTCTTCTAGTCCAACCCCCTGCTCAAGCAGGAGACTCTAAACTATTTCCCAGCTATGAATCCCCGGCTTTTTCTGGGTGTTTGGGGGCCAGTTAGCCATCTTATGGCCCCCACCCAGTAAGTTGAGGTTCTGCTGGCTCGATTGAGCCGCAAATGGAGTGAAATTGTCACCTGAGCGCCACGGAAGGACGGCAGTGGCGGCCTCAGCGGGGGCCTCTGTTGTGGCGGCCTGGTTGTGGCGGCAAAAGTTGGCAGCGTTGGCGGTTGACGGTGGCATCCTTGCTGTCGGAGAGTCCTCCGGATTCCGACGTTGGCTTTGGTGCGTTGCTGGCGGCGGCGGCTACAGCAGTGGCTGGTGGCCTAGCTGTGGTGATGGCATTGACGGCGATAAGGGCGGCGATATTGGTGGCCGAGGGTCACTGAGCTCAGCTGTTGCTGAGTTTGTTTATGGAGCGACCTGGATGCCCCTCCCTTCAGAAGATCTGGGGGTGGCCGGTGGGTTGAGCTGGCCTATTGAAGAAGACCTGGGGGTTGTGGTGGCTGAGTTGAGGATTGCAAGAAGGGGGTTGATGGCTTCCATCTCGTCTCCCCCTTTGATTGCTCCCCCCCATTAGGCCTCTGGCCTTATCATGGCCACTCAACTCAACTAATAAGATCTTCACCGGTTGCTGATGCCTCTCCACCCAAATACCATCTTCCTCTCTGTTTTACTTTTTTGCTGTTTCGATCTCATTTTTGCTCCGGTTTTGGATGTTCCACCTTGCCTCCCTTCCCATCTTAACCTATTGGTTCTTGCTGCTATTAGGAGGGACTGGGGTCTGGAGACAGATACTGAGAGTCCTGGTTCTTGGCTACTGCTCCATTGCTGGAGGACGGATCATCACCACCACTGTTTTATGTTACCCTGGACTGGTTGCCGTGAAAGGGTAGGAGACTCTTATCCCCGACTGACTGATTCGCTGCAGTTACGTGACTTTCCCACTGCCGTGAGAGGGCGGTGGAGTTCCAGTTTGTCTGTGTTGCCAGTACCACATTTTTCTCACCTATTGGTTTATCCATCTTCAGCACCCAAGGGCCGTTTTTATCACCTCCCACCTTTTTAACTTCAGTGTATACAGCGGTGGAACTCCTCACGCTGCAAGATTCCCCCCTCTCGCAAGCCTAGCCCTCCCAGTTATGAAGGGCTGCCCTTGATGACGGGTTTTGGAACCCCGAGAGGTGGCATGTTACGAAGCAGGGTTTGCAGGGTTTTTAGAGTAAATTTTTAGCACAAATTTTAAGGGGAGCCGGGAGGGGGGCAGTTTCTAATGTAAGTAATGGGGCTGGGAGGCCTCTTAAGGAACAGCAGCCTAGCCAGTCGGACGGTTGCAGGGGGGTGGATATGGGGGGCAAGAAGGAGCTCAGAGGGGAGAGGGTCATCCAATCGCTGTGATGGTAGGGACGGGCAGGGGGAATGGGAGCAGAGGGCATTATGGTACAAGGGGAACGCGCCCCCGCTGTATTCAAGCGGTAGCGTGTTCTAGCCCTCACTGCTCCCCTTGCTCCCCTGGGGATGTGGGAGTGCGGAACCCTGGATTCCGACTGGTGTATTTGAACACCAGGTCAGTAGCGAATAAGGCCTCCCTCGTTCAGGATCTTATCGACGAGGAGGGCGTGGACCTGGCTTGCATTACGGAGACCTGGTTGGGTCAGGAGGGAGGAGTCCCTCTCTTCGATTTATGTCCCCCAGGCTTCCATGTGCTGCACCAGCCGTGACTCCAAGGAAGGGGCGGGGGGATGGCGGTGGTTATTAGAGAAGGTCTCAGTCCCAGGGAGGTCACTGTCCCTCAGATAGGTGGGTGTGAGTCTCTCCTATTGAAGTGGGACCCTGGAGTTCAATTGGGTCTGTTGATCACGTACCTGTCCCCCAGCTGCGTGTCTACAGCCCTGCCCACACAGCTTGATGTCTTGGCCGAAGTGGCAGTTGAACTCTCCAACCTTATGGTTGTGGGAGATTTCAACCTGCCATCGATCAGCAAGACATCTGAGCCAGTTTGGGAGTTCATGGACTCCATGACAGCCATGGATCTGACTGAGGTTGTTCAGGGCCCAACCCATAGGGGAGGACACACACTCGACCTGGTTTTTCTCTCTGGGCAGTGGATAAATGGTCGGGGTAGGGGGGAAACTATCCATTGTCCCCCTGTCATGGACCGATCATTCCCTCCTTAGACTGGATTTTCAATCTGCCAACCCCTGCCGCTGGGAGGCGGAACCACTAAGATGATTCCGCCCCAGGCGCCTGATGGACCCAGAGAGGTTCCTGATGGAGCTTGGGTCATTTCCCGCCTCCCAAACCCACGATTCAGCTGAGGCCCTTGTAGCATCCTGGGAACAGGCGGCTGCCGAGGCATTGGACTGAATCGCGCTTTTGTGGCCTCTGACCTGACACAGTTCCCGGGTGGCTCCATGGTTTTCCATGGAGCTCCAGGAAATGAAGCGTCAGAAAAGACGCCTAGAGGGCTGTTGGAGATCCTCCCGATCTGAATCTGATCGAACACAGTTAAGAACCCATATTAGGTCTTATGGCCATGGAAGCAGCGAAATGTGATTATTTCACCGCTCTCATTGCATCTGCAGAAAACCGCCCAGTGGCACTGTTTAGAATGACCCACTCTCTCCTTAATCAGGGAGCGAGGGAGGACCCCTTACAGGGCAGAGCTGAGGATTTTGTACAGTTTCGGCAAGATAAAATCGCTCAGACCCGGATGGGGTTGGACTCTGACTGGGCAGAGTCCACTGAGGAGACAAGGGTACATTTCGAGGGTAACATCTGGGTTGAGTTTGACCCTGTGTCCGTAGATGAAGTGGACAGGATTGTGGGTAGGCGGGTGCCTCTACATGTTTGTTGGACCCATGTCCCCACTGGCTTGTCTCGGCAGCTCAGGAGGTGACTGGAGACTGGATCCAGGCAGTTGTCCATGCTTCTCTGAGGGAAGGGGTCTTTCCTGCCGCTCTTAAGGAGGCGGTGGTTTGCCCCCTCCTCACGAAGCTGGCTCTGGATCCACACTCCCTTAATAAATTATCATCCCATCTCCAACCTTCGCTTTATAGCGAAGGTTGTTGAGTCTGTGGTGGTGCAACAGCTCCCACAATTCCTGGAGGAAACAGATTATCTAGACCCGTACCAATCAGCATGGAAACGGCATTGGTTGCCCTGGTGAATGATCTCTGGTGGGCCCAGGATGGAGGATGCTCCTCTATTCTGGTCCTACTTGACCTCTCAGCGGCTTTTGATACCATCGACCATGGTATCTTACTGCAGCAACTTGGGAGGTTGGGGGTAGGAGATACTGTTTTACAGGGGTTCTCCTCCTACCTCTCGGGTTGCTCACAGTTTGTATGGGCAGAGGGACAGAGATCCACCCCGAGGCCCCTCACATTTGGGGTGCCTCAGGGGTCGGTTCTCTCCCCCCTGCTCTTTAACATCCATATGAAGCCACTGGGTGAGATTATTCGTGGTTTTGGGGTTTATATCCCAGATTTATATCTCCATCCCAGACCAGCCCGGGGATGTCCTTTCCATGATGTTCCAATGCCTGGAGGTGGTAGGGGCCTGGATGGGTAGGAACAGGCTCAGGCTCAACCCTTCCAAGACCAAGTGGCTGTGAATGCCGGCACCTCATGTTCTAGATGTCCCATCACTTTTGATGGGGGGAGGTACTTGCTCCCTCAGAAAGGCCTCACAACTTGGATGTCCTCCTGGATTCACAGCTGTCTTTAGAAGACCATCTGATGGCCGTGACCAGGGGGGCCTTCGTACAGGTTCGCCTGGTGCACCAGTTGCGCCCTTTCCTAGACTGAGATGCCCTCTGCATAGTTACTCATGCCCTTGTTACTTCTCAGCTGGACTACTGCAATGCCCTCTACATGGGGCTGCCCTTGAGGTGCACCCAGCTGGTATAGCATGCACAAGCACGGGTTGTTATGGGAGTTCCCCATTAGTCCTATGTGACACCTCTCCTGCGTGAGCTGCACTGGTTGCCAGAGGTCCTCCAGATCCACTTCAAGGTGCTGGTACTTACCTATAAAGCCCTACATGGCTTAGGCCCGGGGTACTTGCAGGACCACCCCCTGCCTTCTTCCCACCATCCTGTGCATTTCCACAGGGCTGGCCTCCTCAGGGTGCCGTCAGCCAGACAATGTTGGATAGCAAAGCCCAGGGGGAGGGCATTCTCTGTGGGCGCACCAACCCTCTGAAACGGGTTGCCCACCGAGCTCCGGATGGCTCCAGACCTCCGATCCTTCTACCACGGCCTGAAGACATGGCTGTTTCATCAAATCGGCTGAACTGATGATGGTTTTTTGATATTTTTAAAATCTTCTAATTTGGTTTTAATGGGGATTTTAAACTGTTATTGTATATTTTAACTTTTGTTAGCCACCCTGAGTCCTCCAGAGGAAGGGCGGCATATAAATTTTTAATAAATAAATAAATAAATAAATAAATAAATAAATAAATAAATAAATAAATATCTAGTTTGGATAATGACACATCTGCAAGAAAACTCCCAAGCTCAAAGAGCACCAAGGATTACTTCAACTCTGAGCTACAAATAATCTCCTTTATTGGTACTCTGGCATCCTTTCTGAGCTGCAGGTTATGGAAAATAGCATTCTTTTTTTTTCATAATTCAGCTTTGTGTTTTAGAGGCATTTTATTCTGTTCCAGAGCTCAACATTTCAAAATCATGTTGATTTACTTTGCCTTCATAATGAATCTCTAGGGATTTTCCCGAAGCTTGCTTTTGAAACAAACATCAGAACAATAGAACTTTGGACGTCTTACCTCCAGGTCTGAAGGCGTATCATCATATATGCCTCCTGGACCACCGAGAGTTGAAACTGAAGACAAGGGTACATTAAGTGGGTTTAGTCTCTAAGATCTCCTTCAGACATAAAGCTTTCCTTGGGATTCCTTTCAATCAGGAAAGTCATCAAAGCCTCAGAATTGAGCTCCATCTGATCCTTTTTAAAATTGCTTCCGATGAGCCAGTGGCTATGCCAGAAATGCAGGTAAAGGTTCTTCTTTTTCTGCTACTGCTTGCCCACATATCCTGGGAGAGACCACAAAGAAAATGCCCTTTGACTTTAAAAGAACATGGAAAACTCTGGAGAAATCATTTCAGGCCCGGTCATTATGTCATTGGTGGAGTGATTTCAGCAAGAAAAGCTATACGATCAATTTACAATTTCAGTGTGATCCCCTCCAGCAAATTTTTTCTCTGGTGAGTCATTATGTGGAGGTCACTTTGCCACCAATTGTTTTGCTACTGATTCTACTTATTCTCTTTGCCCTTTACCTATAGAGCACTGCACACCAAGACAACTAGACACAAGAACAGTTTTTTCCCGAACGCCATCACTCTACTAGACAAATAATTCCCTCATCGCTGTCGAACTAGTAACTAAGGCTGCATTATTATTAATCTTCTCACTGTTCCTATCACCCATCTCCTCCCACTTATGACTGTATGACTGTAACCTTGTT
>JANHFM010005537.1:61038-72772 GCA_032468115.1 Grayia smithii | reverse complement strand
AATTTAATAGATTTATTATCGTATTTATAACATTGTTTTATTGAATTGTTTTGTTTGTCTATATTGTGAGCCGCCCAAAGTCCTCCGGGAGATGGGCGGCATATAAATATGATAAAATAAATAAATAAATAAATAAATGAATGAGCACCTCAGCAGCACCTTCTCTATGGTACTCTTCTACTAGAGTTATGATCACATGGAGATGTGTAGTATATGTAGAAATTAGGACTCCCACCAAACAATTCTGTAAGCTTTAGAATTTTGTAAATAAATCTTCACAGAGGACAGGTGATTTTATTTCATAATTGAAGTTTTAGATTACTTGAGTTTTATTTAGATATCTTGTTATGGTGGCAACTAAGCTAAATAAAAGTTGTTCAGACTGATAGAGCTTCAGTTGACTTATGTAATCAATCAGTGGCAGATGTCCCCATCGGGAAAGAGAGCTGCTTTCCCTCTGTTATACTTCCAGATAGTCCTCAATTTATGACCATTTGCTCAGCAACCATTCAGTTACAGCAGCACTGAATGAAGGGACTTACAACCATTTACAGCAGGGCTGTCAAACTTGTGGCCTGCGGCTGGATGTGTCACGTGCAAGCCACGCCCACCCCAGCTCCGTGAAGGGGGAAAACGTAGTGAAACAGCACATGATGGCAACATGACAGTGTGAGTTTGACACCTGTGATTTACAGCCATTGCAGTAGTCCTGTCATCATGAGATCAAAATTCAAGTGCACTTATGATTACAGGGGCACTTCAACTCCCCCCCCCCCCATCTACCTTCCCCTCCCCTCATCTATTTTCATTTGACCCTTTGCATTCTGCAGCATCTGATGATGTAAAACTGTCCATCATTCTCCTTATCCCACCACATCCTGCTTGTCCCATGAGCCTGGAGTTAAGATGGCAACTGGTACTGCTGGGATTGTCATCACTGAGCGATATGGTCACGCACACCCAATTGTGGTCATAGGTCGAGGTCTACTTGTATGAGACTTTGAGAAAAAGATTCAGAAAACATCTAACATACATTGTAAATAAAATAATTGTTCATTTATGCAATTCTTATACTTTTATCTTAATAAATCTTTCTAAAGACAGCTCTGTGAATCTATGTTTTATGGAAAAATACTTTTAGGTTCAGATAACTGCCAAATGCCTGATAAGTACCAAGGTGCCAAAAGAAAGGAAAGTTTGTGCAAAAGGAAACTAACATGAAGTTTTGATAAGCAGCCAAAATAGTCCAAACAAACATTTGAAGATTTCCAGCAGACTGGGCTTCATTATCAGTCTTTTGCTCTATTGAATAAATTTGTTGGTATTTTATCACTTTGTTTATTGTTAATAATTATTGTTACTTTTGTTTACCCTTCCTGATGCAAAGGAAAGGAAAAATTGAGGGAGGAGGAAGAGTTGGATTTGGATTAGGTTGCCTTAAAAAAGCTTTCCAAATCTTTCAGATACTTTTCCAGATGTGCTTGGTTCAGAAATCAGCCAGCCATTAACCAAAGAGTAGGACTTGGCCTGGTATCTCCCAGTTTATGAACTACATTCCCCGACACATTGGTCTAGGCCAGGATTAGTCTTTTTGTTGCAAATTGTTTTAACTTGTATATTTGTGTTCTGGAAATTTGCATGCTATTGATACTTTTTGTTGCATTCTTAGTGTAATGTTGAAAAGAAGTATAAAATAAGTGATATATTTCAAACAGTCAGAATATTCCTTGATTCAGAAGAACTGGAGTGCACAAGTTTCATAAATAAATATTAATCTTTCTATAATACAGAGTTTGAAATAGTATTTCCAGCTGTAGCCTGCAGGCAGGTTATGCTTGAGTATATGTAACAAATAAATACAGATATATTTTACATGCATATATTCATGGACAAAATGATCCTTTGTTCCTTGTGGAGCTCTTGAAAGCATGAATATAAGATTAAAATCTTAGTTAAACATGGTGAAAAATCCTTTGTCCTTCAGATTTGGCTAAAATTTATTATCTGATTTTGGGGCCATGTTAGTGATGAATAATCAAAGATGATGAGAATTGCAGGCGATTAGGGATGATAAATTTTTGAGGCTGGGACTGCATTTCACATTTTTTGGGAAGGAAGAGGATTGCAATAGAAGAAGCTTCTGATATATGTGTCTTTCAGCATGCTAGAGGTACAGAGGTGACAATAAAGGCAACCATTAAAAAAACCCCTCACTAGTACTGACTTTAGAAGTTAATCAAGCTGAGCATAGCAAATGTATTGACTGTGAAGGAAAACTGCATATTTGTTTAAGAAGTAAAGAGAGGCTAAAGAACATTCTTTTAGAACAAGAAGTTGTTGGCTGTTCAAACACCTGGGCATTGGTTTTTTATTGGTTTTTCATTAGAAAATGGGAGTTGTAGTCCAACATATCTCAAAGCCAGGAAAGGGTGATAATATGAGTTTATGGGGAGAACCGGTATGTGCTTGCACAAATTATATCACATTCACACAAAAGAAAGACTCAGTATCTAGAAGCAAAAACTCTTATGTGGGCAGCTGTGGTATGTGTTACAGTTTGGCTTTGGAAAATCTCACACTAGATAATTTCCTCCTTTGAGCTAACAGTTCAAGAATGAGTAACAAGGCTTTTGCTTCTTGAGAAATCATTGTGTGTGTTAGTTCCTCAAGCATGCATGCACGTGCCTTCCCTATCCTACTCTAGGTTTGCCACATGGTCAGCTGTAGGTGGAAGCCCTTCCAGTAGAAGCTGCAGCCACATCACAATAGCCACTGTGTCTTTGGCCTGACCTCATTCAGCTGCCAGGCTGCAGCTGTTTCCCTTCCCTACCAAGGCAGGCGTTAACCCTTAGCACAGCTCAGGGCTGGACCCAACAATGAAGAGGGAGCCATTGAAGCAATAAAGATTTTTTCTTGTTATGCTCTTTGTAGGGGGTGTTTTGGTTGGATTTGTCTTTTGTGCTAATGACTAGCATTTGCAGAAGTGAATGTGGGGGGTTTATACTCCCCTCACCCTACCAAGGCAGAGACACTTATTGTTTCAATATGAACAAAATGATCCCTCTCTATGATTTGTCTTTCCTCACTGCTGCCATGCTTGGGCTTGTGAGAGAATTATCATAGTGCTGATGAGAAGAAGATGTCATGAGGGATTCTTAGCATAACAGATGTAGGGTCTCTATGCTCTGAATTTCCCTTAATTTCTTGTTTCCCATTAAATATTTTGAATGGAAGAAGCAGCAAAACTGGTATGTGTCAACATGCCCCTGCCATTTTCACTGATCATGGCTGGTGCTCTCCTCTGTCTTCTGACTGGCCATATTGTGTTAGAATTTCACAGTTTGGATGATTTTTGTATGTACCATAATCCAGTAGGATTGTGTGTGTCCATGTCTCTATGCCTTTTTCTTTTCTTTGGGTACTCTCACCTCGTGGTCCGTGTTACTGATGAGGTAAATATTTGTTTGACAAGATAAGAAAACTGTGGCCCTTTAAATAATGCTGAAAGTCAGAAGCCATTCAGCATGCCTAGTTATGATTTCTTTATTTCTTTATTTAAATTTTTATGCCACCCATCTCCCAAGGGACTCCGGGCGACTCTCAATAAAAGTATCACGTTAAAACAACATCAGACATACAAGAATGATAAAAAGTGAGTTTAAAACAATGAATTCATAAAAAAACCCACCATTCATATCCCGTCTGGGGCCAGATCTCGCTAAGTCATAATAGCGAGATCAATGGCCCCATGCCTGCCGGAAAAGCCCGGTTTTAACTGCTTTGCGGAAGGCCAGTAGTACGGAGGCAGTCCGGACCTTGGGAGGTTGTTGGTTCCAGAGAGTCAGAGCCGCCACAGAGAAGGCCCTTTCCCGCAGGCCCGCCAGCCGACATTGTTTAGCTGACGGAACCCGGAGGAGACCGACCCTGTGGGATCTTACCGGTCTCTAAGTGAAAAGGTGTTCAAATTAGAAATTAGTTAGAACCACACAGGGAGACCCTTTCTTCTAAGTGTAGGTATCTATCCACAAAGATATGGTCGGGGAGGATATGACTATCATGATGCCAATATTGTAACTTAAATCTATTTGCATCAGACATCAGGACAGGAGTATGTAAAGGCAGGATCTGCATCAGGATATTGTAGGGCATGTGTAATTATTTGAAATCGATCAATTAAATTTTCCTTCAAGCTCCTATGTTTTCTGAAGGTTCCCTAGTAAAAATATATCTAAGATACCCAGCCATCAATCAAGTGAACCCCCTAACACAACCTGTCTGCTGAGTCATTCTACCAATGACCTTTCCCTTCACCCCACCCCTAGGAAAACAAAAAGGAATGTGTTTTAGGTTTTTCTGTCCAAAGCTCCCAAATACAGATCCTTAACAAACTTTAAGCCAATCCTGAAACACAAGTGGTAACTGTGGAGTCTAGTTTGTAGAGATGGCTTTAATGAGAAAGTAAATTGCAAAGTCAATTAAGCCAAATCTCTAAATCAGCCTCTTTTTACCCTGGAAGAATTCTTGAAATAACTCAGGGAATGCCTGTGTAAAAACTGCAAAAAATACAAAATTCTCATATGTGATTTGTGAATTTTTGACACAATTGCCCTTTTATAGCATTTACAATAGCACCAAAGCAGCGTAGACTGGCAGCCAAGTTGTGATACATAAAAAGTTCCACTACTGCAAGCATTAGCACTGCATGGTGCTCAAGGATTAGAAATATTTACCGGTAGTTATAAATAAGATGAAAATTGTTAATATATGTATGAAGAGAATAATGATATTTGATATTAACAGGGTATTATTATTGAAAGATGCTAAGAAGAAAATGGGAATTTTACAATATTTAAATGTGTAATGTACTTAACATATTATAAAATTAATGTTAATGTGAACGTGAAAGATGTGATAAATGAATAATATAGCACAGAGATGTATGTGCCCAGATGACACACTGCATAAGGATAGAATGTTTTATATTTGTTTTGTTTTTTAAAAAAATAAAATATATATATAAAAAAAGGATTAGAAATATTTTTCCCACTTATGATCTCTTGCAATATCCTAGGATTCAAATGAACCTCAGATGCGAAAGGTAGTTCTAGATTATATTTAAAATAATAATTTAAAAAAAGGAAAATATATAATTGGCCATACCAAAAAAGATATTAGGGGAGAAACAGCATCAAGAATGTTGGAGACAGATTGCCATAATTGTGTGACTAACTATGTCGTACAAAGTTGGCTATCTGAACCAAAGGTGCTTTTTCAAGAGGCAACTGGACTTTCTGGTTTTTCATTGAAGACATTTCGCTTCTCATCCAAGAAGCTTCTTCAATTCTGATTGGACTGTGAGGAATGGAATCCTTCCATTCCCCACCATCCAGTCAGAGCTAAAGAAACTTCTTGGATGAGAAGCGAAACATCTTCAAAGAAAAACAAAGTCCAGTTGCCTCTTGAAAAAGCACCTTTGGTGCAACCATGACCTGGATGACTGAGAATCTCCATAGACATTTGGCTATCTCAAATTGGCCAACTTGTAGGCAAGCAAATTGCTAACTTCACTGACAATTAACAAAGATCCAGTTTGTCATGCTAGAGTTCTGCAAATATTCCAATGACATTTCAGAGTTCTGCAAGTATGGAAATGAAGAAATATATCTACTCCTCCTTCAGGAATAAGATAACTCTGTTCTCTTTTGCTTTACCTGGTTGGAAGCAGACCACCTGGAGAGAAAGTGATTTAAAAAATAGGAAGTTGGGTAGGTGACATTCACAGTATGAACAGAAAAAAAAAACCCAGCATAAATTGAGAAGGAAACACAGGAATAGGAATTGTGATAATAAAAGCCAGCTTTTGACAAAAGAAGCCAACTGTTAGCCCCGCAACACAGCTTCAGCAATGTGATTGTGATAGATTGTAGTGAAGCATTCTAGATTTTATACAGCTTGAAGCTTTGGTAGAAGCACTGAGGTTAAGGGAGGAAACTGCCTTTGTTATACTATAGGAAGTGGAAGTACAAATCATGCCCCAAGGATGAGACAAAAGCCAATGTCAAGAGACCAAAGGGAAATGCTGGTGCTGAAGATACTATGGTGCTGTGCTAAACTGCAAGTAGAGAAACAATCTCTCATAAAATTTACTTTTGTCATGAAAATGGATGTATTTATGTATGTATGTATATATGTTTGTTTGTTTGTTTGTAAGATTTACATGGGTGCCCAGTCATTCACAGCAACTCTGAGTGGTTTATCTAACCAAGACTATGGGTGACCAACTATTAGAATACAATATAGTAGTTATAAGCATCATTTCAGTAAGCTGAATGCCTATATAAATTGAATAAATGAATGAATGAAATATTTCAACCTCTTCTAGGATTAGTCTATTAATTTCAGTGATAAAACCAAGATTATATGAAATGAAGGAGGTTATATTTTAGATTTTGCAAGCACCATTTAAAATTTATCATTTTGTTCACTATTAATACTAGCCAGGCAATTTGCAAAGTTCTGTTTCTGATTACATCGGTGTGAAAATCTTCATTTTGCCCTGCAGAATGGTGCTCCGGTGCCCTGGTGCTATTGGTGTTCTTGAGCTTGGTTCAGTGGTGGGTTGCTCCCGGTTTGGGCCAGTTCGCGCGATCCAGTAGCGGTGATGCTGTGATGTCACCAAACCGGTTCTCTGCAACCGGGAGCTGAGCCCACCCGCGCACCTGTACTTACTGTTCTGTGCGCTCTGCGCATGTGCAGAACACTTTTTTGAGGCTTTTTTCCAAAAAAAGAGACTGTGCATGCGCGGAGCACCCGTTCGGCGCGTGCTGATCACGCACAAAGCACATGCATCATCAGAACCGGTAGTAAAGGTAAGTAGAACCCACCCCTGGCTTGATTGTTTGTTTTAATAACCTGTCATCAGTAGTGGGTTCCACTTACCTTCACTACTGGTTTGGAACTGTGAGCACATGCTTCCTTCGTGCGTGGCGCTTCTGCCCATGTGCAGAGCATCCATGATGACATCCATGCAGGTGGGCAGAGCCTCCCGCCACCGCCACTACAGGTTTGCCCGGACCGGGCCGAACTAGTAGAAACCCACCAGTGCTTGTCATCCTTGTGGGGAAAACCAGATTGGAAACACAATCAGATGAGCTAATTCTAGTTTATTGTAAAACTGTATGGACAGAATTTTGCATGTCTGAACATACATTTTTCCCTTGCAACCCTTACTGCATGAGAAACCAGGGAGGGTCTCTTCTGAGCCTCTTGCCCATCCTACTATCGGCTGTGGACTATGCTGTCTGTTGTTTGACCATTCCCTTGACAGCGTATTTTTGCCCATTTTCCCAAGGTATTCCTCCATTACATTACCCAACTACATAACACCATCAGTGTGAATAAGTGTGGGGTTTGTTTCTTGGTTATATACTGTGGTATACTCTGCCAGTTTTTGCTGGGGTTGGTCACTATATTTACAAACCATTCAAAAGAAACAATAAAAAGCTAAGAAGGAAATAAATAGACCAGAACCTGGCATGAAAGCCAGGTGGGTTACTTTGGGCCAGTCACTCTCTCTCAGCACAACCCACCACCCAGGACTGTTGTGGGGAAATTAGGAGGAAAAAGGAGTATTATGTGTATTTGCCACATTGAGTTACTTCTAAAATAAATAAAACATTTGCAAGCAAACAATATCAGAGAGTATCAAGAACAGCTCAACCCTGAACTTATTTCCTTCTATTAGAAAAAAAAAATCACCCATGCAAATTTTACAAAGGTGCCAGTAGCATTCTGGAATTCAGGAGTGCACAGGAAGAACTTAATGAGTCTGCAACTGATTAAAGTAATCTTTTGTCCAAATTTTGTGGCTTGCAATCCTGGAAAAACATTATTCTTCTTTAATAAATCACAGACAGGTACTGTCTTCGGATTCTCGTGTGTTCCAAAACACTTCTGAATGAAATCCAAAGCTTTGCACAGTCTTAACATTCATGGCATGCCTGAGTTAAAGTTAAATTCTACTACTGTATTGGCATCAACAAAGCCAGCGGGAAGCCCAAAATAAGTATTAGGATGGCTATTTGGTTGCCAGGAAACTCTGCACTAAGAGACTCCTTTAAAAGGGGAAAACTAGCTGTAAAAAACAACTCAGAAGAGTTGACAGTGAGGTTGTCGTTTTTGTCTCTCTTCTCTGCTCCATTTGATAAAAGCTTAATAAATAAAGTCTATCACACAGTGACTGTTCATTCTACTAGTAAACTGCAAAAATATAAGTATAAAAATTGCATGGATTTTCACTATATCCTTGTTCATTTAGCCTCCTTTGTTCACACCTTCTATTCTGTACTTACACACCTCGGATATCATAGGCATGATTCTTGAGAAAATGTTTATAAGATCATTCATCTCCTGGGTTTTAACACTGGTCTCTGCAATTCCCAAGGAGGCCTCTGCTTAAAAACGTAAAAGACAGATGTTTTTGTGGTGCCTAAGTAAAAAAAAATGTGTTGTCTGTATATTTTGAAGAGAAAAACAGATTTCCTGGGATATGGTTGCCAGATGAAAATTCTAAAAAAAGCAGAAGCGAGAGGCAAAAACGACTGCAGCTTCATGAAGCAACATTGTTCTTGAAAGCAGGAGGACTACTATATTTTCCTAGTGCCATGACACTCTAAAATAGAATAGTTTCAAAAAAGGTACATTTGCAGATATTTATGAGAAATGAACAGTGTCTGATTCTTGAATGAAGCTACCAAGGTGTTTGGATTTGGTTTTCTGTTTCAAAACCCATTGATCCAATCCAGCTAATTGTTTTGCAAATTTACTTTTTAAAAATAAGACTGATTTCATTTTAATATCATTCAGGAAACGTATAAGGGAGGTGGAACAATATTATGACTGTTAATGTCTGAATTCTATCCATCTTGCCAACTATCTTATGTTCAACTAAATAGAAAAATATAGGTTGTACACGTATGTTTCTGTATACACAATAGATACACTTCAGTAAATCTGGTATGATAAGGATTCCTACCTTCAGTCTTTATATACTGTTTCTAAACTTTCATTTGCCTTGTAGGAGCTTCTGCGCATGTGCAGATTGCATTTGATGATGTCCAGGCGGAGCCTCCCGCGCCGCTGCTACCAGTTCGCCCAAACCGGGGAGAACCGGTAGTAACCCACCACTGAAGCATTCCTGTTCAAAGTGACTTACTCTTAATTTTTCTCTGGAAAAGTAGAAAGGGGAATGTTGAAGGAATATAGCTGTTATTGTTCTCTTTTACATACAAATAATCCAAAGTCCCTTTCTGGATGCAACCTGACTGTTTTTTCTAATCACCTGCCATTTCATCCTCCCAGAAAAATATATCCCTATCTCAAACATGTTTATTCCTCAGATTTATATCTTGCCTTTCATTCAGGAACTCACATAACTCCTATTTTCCCTCAGAACATCCACTCTGTAAGAAAGAGTGACTGGACCAAAGACACCCAGTGAATTGGCATGTCTGAAGGTGGATTATAACCTGGTCTCCCATTACTAGTCCAAGATCTTAGCTACTAGGCCATTCATTCATTCAACTGATTACCATCATTTCTACCTGTGAGTATCAAGACTTAGAGATTACTGATTTTGTAAGCCTGGGGGAAATTGGGACTCTGAATTTCCTCTAAACTTGGGGGGATCATTCAAACATATGCATACTCCCTGAGTCATAAGACTAGTTTTGAAAATAAATCCTAGATACAAGTTGTCCTCAATTTACTATCACAACTGAGACCAGAATTTCCGTTGCTAAGTAAGGTGGTTGTTAAGTGAATTGCACCCAATTTTGTGATTTTTTTCCCCATAATTATTAAGCAAATCACTTTAGATGTTAAGTGAATCATGCGGTCATTAAGCAAATCCACCTCATTGACTCTGCTTGTTTTGGAAGCTCTCTGCGAAGATCACAAATGGCACTCACATGATCCTGGAACATTGCAACCATTGAAAAGACATGCTAGTTGCCAAGTGCCTGCATTTTGATCAGGTGACCATGGAAATGCTCCAATGGTCCTAAATGCAAAGGTTGGTTGTAAGTCACTTTTTTCAGTGCCATTGTAACTTTGAATGGTCACTAAACAGATGGTTGTAAATTGAGGATTACTTTGTATAAGCCTACCTGAAATCCTGTTGAACTTCTACATTTCTAAATGTTGCCTCAGTTTGCCTTGGTTCAAATCATACCCATCTGTTCTAGCTAAAAGACCTCATATTTTTAGCTCAAACAGATGGATATCTGGTTCTCAAAAAAAAAATCCCATCCGTCAATTATTATGTATATTTTGTTTACTTTGGGAAAAGGTGAAATAAGCTCCAGGTTTCATTTTAGCATAACAGCCTGATGTCTGAAAGTTTCTTTCACTGAGTGTATTATAGAAAAATACAAATTTATCATTTACAAATCACAATGAGTGGACTAGAATATTTTACACATGAAGACTTATTCTCCCACTTCCTCAGAGCAGCGATTTTACCCATAGCATCCCTGAGCCATTATCCTGCTTCTGTGAAATTAATTTAGTTTCTTCTGCAGAAAATATTTAGTAGGTTAAGTGAACTATTCCTTTTAAGTAAAGCCTGCTACAATTTCATGGGATGAATCACAAAACCATTTTCATTCCCTGCCACTGTAATAAAAGGAGTACATTCAAAAAAAGAGCAGTGGGGCTCTGGATTTTAATGTAGAGGCTGTAATGCAGGTAGCTTTCATCTGATTTGCACAGTAAGATTTTGTAGCTAATTTCTTTTTGGTGAAAAGGCCTCCAACAACATCAAACCTGATTTCTTGCTGTTCCCATATTAATTGACAGCTTATATTATTAGAATTTACGGCAACAAAATGTAATGTACCCTTCCATCCATTTAAAAATGTTATTGAATAGTTTAGTCAATATTCCATGGCCATGGAAGAACATAGCAAGCTAACCCAATTTGCAAAAAAAAACCTAAGGGTTTATTTGTTAAAATGTTTATAGTGAATTAATGGATAGAGGAAAAATAAAATAAACAGAGGGATAATGAATTGTATCATTTACCTGTTTAATAAAATAACTCAGCAAATAAAACCCATTCTTAGAAAAAAAAGGATTTCTTTTAATTTGTAGATGTTTTAATCTGCTATTTGACAATTATCCTAGTATGTTTAATTTTGTGAGCAGCATTAATTAGTCACATATCCTTATATCTTCTTTTATGCACAGGACAAAAAGACAAAGGATAAGAACCAAACTATCTGTTTTTTTGTTGGAGATTAAACTGCTTTTTTATTATCATGCCCTTAATTATTGCTGCAAATGGCTTTGTTGTCAATAGTGAAATCTTTAAAACATTACATTAAAATTAGTCATCCATTATTTATAAACTGCTATGGTTTATCCAATATGATTTCTCAGAAATTATTGTTTGCTCTTCCTTTTTTAAAATATATTTGCCCTTGTTACTAGTCGGAAACATTAAGTTAATGGTTGAATTTAAAAAAAAAAAAATCTTAATGAATAACTTAAAAGCCACAAAGGAGAAGAAAATGCATCACTTGTTATTTTCAGGATGTTCCAATTAAATAGAATGCCAGGTAGTGATTTTTCAGTGTCTATAATGCTCCACTAATATTCTGAGCATTGTTTTGTGTTAGACAAAACACAAAACAATGTGCAAATCATCTGTAAAACAGCACTTTACTTTTACTTT
>JANHFM010005537.1:5451-19534 GCA_032468115.1 Grayia smithii | reverse complement strand
CATGTAGGGCTTTATAGGTAAGCACCAGCACCTTGAAGCGAATCCAGAGAACCACCGGCAGCCAGTGCAGCTCGCGCTTCTCAGGGGATAATTATCCCCTGAGAAGGGAAGGCAGAGTGGAGTGCAGAACTTGTTTTTAGATGGTAGATGGCTTGTTTATCACAGGTTTGGGAAAGGTAGAGGTGATGGTTTCATACTAAAAATCAAGAACCTGTAGCCATTTAATTGTTCTGAAGTACAATTCCCAGTATCCTTCACCATTAGGTATGTAGGATGACTTCAAGTCATCCAGAAAATTTCATATTCCACTGTCACAGTACGTGTTTAAAGTCTTTGAGTTGGATTCCTTGTGACCATATAAACATATCCATGTTTTGTTGGGAAGCTTATGGAAGTGGCTTGCAACTGCCTTTCACTTCTCAGATCATCTTACCGTTTCTAGGGTTGTCTGGTAGTCTTCCATCCATGTATTCATCAGGTTGATATTGTTTAGTTTTTGAGATCATCCAAGATTGTTCAACTGTTCTGGAATGTTTGTCCCGCTTTCATTCAGAAAAGAGTGAAGAGGGTTGCAGAATGACCAATTATATTGTGGTAACATACTGGATGTTGTGTATTTCTTTTATTTAGTAAATGCTTACCGGTAAATCCTATATTTCTAATATAAACAGTGTTCAGGGGAATAGCATCACTAAAATGCACGATAACATTAAAAACTGTGATTAAATCATAAAAACTGAAGGAAATAAAACCAGATCCATAAATATGAAATTGACAACATTCATCAGTTTAAAAATAGCTTTGGTAATGGCAGTAATCCAATGCTCTATTTTAATGTAATACTGTTTTATATTATTTAGCACAGTGTAATGTGAAATCATTAAAAACATATTTCAATTTGATATGGAAAGGATAAGAAAAGGACCCCACTTTTTTATCATGTCAAGATGCATAGAAACACTCCCTTTTTAGGTAGAGTTAATGAGAAATGGCATATTTCTAACCAGCAGAACTGATTTTTCTCCCCCTTCCCACATTGATTATTAGTAGAAGCAGTATTTTAGTTTAATTGCAGCACAAAACTCTGCCTCCAACAATGTCATGCTTACTCCACCTGCAGGCTAACAGTAACTTCGCCATTAATTTCTGTGTGTGTGCAAAATAAATTAAAATAGAATGGAATAGTATAGAATAGAATTCTTTATTGGCCAAGTGTGATTGGACACACAAGGAATTTGTCTTGGTGCATTCTCTCTTGGTGTACATAAAAGCAAAGATACATTCGTCAAGAATCATAAGTAACAATAGATAATAAAAGGATTTTTAAAACCAAGATGAGGTCATTAAAAAGGGAGAGGTTGCATTTTTCTTAATTAAAGTGGAAGAGATAGAAGGATATAAGAAAATTATTTTATGAGCATGGACGCTCTACCCCAATTTATTTCCTTTTGTAAGGTGACATATTGAAGGAAAGGTATGTTTCTTGGAGTAGGGATGATCCCTGGCAAATAAGCAGATATTTTAATTGACTCCCCCCCCTTCCTTTCTGACTGGTCAAGAAAGATGCCCTATAAGTAGCAAATGAGCTGCATTTCAAAAGTGATTTCTTTGGAGTTGAACTGACTCAGGATGATTTCATACGTGCTGTTTTCTTGTTTCTCACATTTCAACAAAGGTTTCTACTTGAACTGTTAACAGTCACACTTCTTTTCACATTCATTTTTATTTGCTGAAGTGCTATTATTTCTTTAGTGCTATCAATGTGCTAAGTGCTGTTAGTTATGAATTATGCAGTCATTCCTGTTTATTCCCAATCTTAGTTTTCCCCTGTGTGATGACGGTATACCAAAATCTTGGGGTTTTATTTCATCAATCTGTAGCCCTTCCCCCACCATTTGGAATGTGGTATGCAACCGACAATGTTGATAACAAGTCACAATACCTGGTAATCACACCACTGAGTGTCCTATTATTTACTCCTAAAATGCCCTGATTTTTTTTTTTAAAAAAACACCATTTAATGATGCAGAACTATGTTAGAAAAGATGATAAAGAATGTAGCTTTGAGACTGGAGTCTAACTCGTAATAGATAAAAAAGAAAGTCTGTCTTCCTTTGTAGAAGAATTATGCTTGAAAATGTTCAAAGCTCAGAATCCCTGCTGAAAAAGAATTATTGCCATTTAATATACAACAAATTAAATCTAAAAATTGGTCCATGGTTACTTTCCAGCATAAACTTGTAAGAGTCATTATAACAAAAAGAAAAAAGAAAAGAACAGAACATAGTCTTTGTCACTATGACCAGCAATGTCTTTTATGTTGAAGTCAGGTCTTTTTACTATAGGTAGTCCTTGATTATGGTTGGTCACATAGTCAAGCCAGATGTTTGGATTGGATTTGACATTTTTATCTACCTATAGAGCCCTTTCTAATGACCTGGGATAAGTAGATGATGTTGTGTAATGGTACTGTTGCAGGTACTGTTCCATATAAATTTTGCAATTGACTGATAGTCAGATTATTATTATTATTATTATTATTATTATTATTATTATTAATAATAATAATAATTGAAAAAATCACCAGTTGCAAAGCACAACTTTACTTGGAAAAGCTTAATTCTGTGACGCATTAACACCATCAAACTTCCACATCTGCCTACCTCAGGTCCTTGGGAAGGACTCAGTAAGTAGAAAAAAATGCCAATTCCAGTCCAAACATCTGGCTGACAGTGCAATGAACCATAATAGTAAGCATTTGCCTGCAAGCAAGAACTGGTGGGACCATAAAATAGATGAAGTAATAAAAAATAAAGAAGCTAAAGTGCTCTGGGAGTTTAGAATTCAAACAGACAGGCACCTGCCACATAATACCCCAGACTTAGCAATTGTTGATAAGAAAGACAAAGAATCCTGGATATTGGACATGGCAGTACCTGGAGACAGCAGAATACAAGAGAAAGCAGTGGAGAATATTTAAAAAACCACAAAGATTTGCAAATAGAAATAGAACAATTGTGGCAAAAGAAAGCAAAGGTAATACCAATAGTAATAGGCACCTTGGGTTTAATCCCAAAACAAATGGAGCACTACTTGAATACCACCAGCATTGATAAAATCATCAGTCAATTGCAAAAGACAGCTTTACTTGAAATAACTAATATCCTATGACCTTTAACACCTTCAAACATCACATCTGTCCATCTCAGATCCTTGAAAAGGACCCACTATGTAGACAAAAATGCTAAATTCAATCTGAACAACTGGCTGACTGCAGTGAACCATAACCATGCTTGTTCATCCAGAATTTTTTTTTACTGGGTTTCATGAGCATCATTCCCAGCTAAAGAGGCATAAGGTAAAGGTAAAGGTTCCCCTCGCACATATGTGCTAGTCGTTCCCGACTATAGGGGGTGGTGCTCATCTCCGTTTCAAAGCTGAAGAGCCAGCACTGTCCAAAGACATCTCTGTGGTTATGTGGCCAGCATGACTAAATGCCAAAGGCGCACAGGACACTGTTATCTTCCCACCAAAGGTGGTCCCTATTTTTCTACTTGCATTTTTTTATGTGCTTTTGAACTGTTAGATTGGCAGAAGCTGGAACAAGGAATGGGAGCTCACCCCGTTACACAGGCCTAGGGATTCAAACCGCTGAACTGCCAGGATCAATAAGGATCAATTCTAAATAAACATTTCTAAACACAGGATCAAATCTGTAAATTTCGATTGACAAGCTCAGCGTCTAAGCCACTGAACCACCGCGTCCTCTTAAAGAGGCATAAGTGTGCCTATTTACAGATTTGATCCTGTGTTTAGAAATGTTTATTTAGAATTGATCCTTATTGAATTCAGTGAGACTTGCTCCCAAATAGAAAAAATAAAACATCATTTTTATATTTATTTATTTATTTATTTATTAACTAATTTGGCCACTGGACTAATGATTTGTACCATGTTATGGTTTGTCTAAACATAGTTTATTAAATAGATCATGATTGGCTGGAATTACACCAAAACTTCATGTCACCCAGAAAATTTTAAAACACTTCATCTGACTTTTGAACCAACTATATTTCACGGTTCTATATGGTACTACTGTAACTCAATTGACCAGGAGCTTTTGAAAACTGATCGGTCACTTTCTTTGTCACTTCATGCCTGTCATTTTAAATTGCTATCCCTTGTTGCTGCTATTTCTCACAATCTCTTAACTGCATTCTGATAACTTGCTTAGAAATCTGTCATGGATCCTAAGCCGCCTATGGGAATGGCTGGGTGAGAACCATGTTTGTTAGATCTCTTGCTGTTTCTTGATGCCAAATATTTAAGCACACATTTCCTTTCTCTGCTTCCTGTACTTAATGTCAGTTTTCCAGATGGAGCAGAGAGTCATGGGATCTTCCAGTTACTGTAATATCTGTGCTTTCTTGGGGCTCCCCAAAGCATAAAACAGCTGCCATCATGGACTAAATGAAACATCTGACATATTATTCATTCTACAAATAAACTGTAGTAGCAGATACGGTTTCAACAATTGGCAATAATTTTGCCTGAAATAAAACAGAAATACAGATGTTAGATTTAGGTCATACGGCATGCTACCTAGTTCTTGCTGAACAAAATACATTTTTAAGGAAGATTATCAGTTTGCTTAGATTAATGTCATAAACAGAAACACTACTCTTGAAAGTTTCTGCCCCACCTTTGCAAACCCACACAATTAATTGGGGAGGGGGGGAATGAATGTATATTCATATTTAGTTCCCCCATCAATATGGATATTTTCATGGCAGATCGGTATCATATTTGTAACAGAACAATTAAAATATAGTCATGAAAATCAACACAACCAGGATGGCTTAAAGCAGGGCTGTCAAACTCTTGGTCTGTGGGCCGGATGCATCACATGCAGGCCACGCCCACACCTGGTTTAGAGAAGGGGAAAAGAATCATGATATCTCATGTGACGCCACCATGACAATGCAAGTTTGACAGCCCTGGCTTAAAGCATCTGTTACGTTTACTCACTTCACATCTCATGTGAAACATAGAAAAACATAAAGACAAAAGTATGATACTTTTTGAAATGATTTTTTTGCTGCTACTAATGTTACAAAGAAACTTTTTTGTTTAGTTCTACAAAATTTCCCAGCATGGCACATTGTCATTACGGTTAATGGATTCCATCTTCTTACCCTAACTTGCATGGCTCTTTAACCACGATCAGCAGCTTTTAATTGGTAAAGTATGTCTTCTGAACCCAAAGACTGAAAAATAACTGGTTTCTAAAGCTATTTTTGATAACTAGAAATAGTATCATTCCAATGTCAGGTAACACATTTAATCAGAGACAGAGACAGAGACACACACACACACACACACACAAAATCAACAGTGGTGATGATTAAGCAGCTTAAGGGATAGGATAATGAGGCCATAAATGAATTCATGTTTATTCATGTTGCTTTTTCAGAAGCTGGCAGAGATCTCACGTGGCTATCACATGACTGTAGGATATTACAACATTGTAATTGGGAGCAATTGCCAAGCACCCAAATCATGATCACATGAACACAAGGACATTGCGAGAGACACACCTATGAGGACCTGTCATAAGTCCCCCTCATTCAGCACTGACGTAACTTCAAATGGTTGCTAAATAAATAGATAAGAATGTTAATAATATTAAGTGCAAAACACACATAAGCACCTGGGTTAGATTCCTACTAGGTGACATCTATGATATATTCTATAGCAAAGTACTGAATCTCATTTCATGGTGATCCTCTGCCTGTTTTCTACTTCTAAAATTGTCTTTAGATCTGGTGTACATACATTGCTATAGATCTGCAAAAGTACTAGCAGAATCTGAGGTTTGCAAGATTTTTGAGAAACCAATTTAGAAGACTAGGTGGTATCCTGTGAAATGGATCTAGCATTGTCCTTTAAGGCCAATGGGTATCTTCAAGTGCAAATTATTTCACTTTTATTACATCATAATTTTGTTCTTATTGGATTTACAAAAGAGGCTTGTTAAAGCCTTGAAGAAATTTGTTGCTTCCAGTAAGAATGGTGACCTGATACTCTCTGTGGCTCTTCAAAATGGGGAAAGCCACTGCAGCTGAGAAACCAGGTAGGCAGCAGTTTCTGACTGGTTTTTATTTTCCTGGTTCAGAGATCATGAGGTTAACCACATGTGTTCCAGATGGTGTTCCTTCCAATTTAACTGCAGAAACTGAAATATTTTTTGCAGCTAGTTTAGTGGTTGAGTTGTGAGGATCCCTGGATTTTTCCTATCTCTTAATCATACTATAAAGCAGT
The DNA here is from genome assembly GCA_032468115.1 of Grayia smithii. Classification (NCBI taxonomy): domain Eukaryota; kingdom Metazoa; phylum Chordata; class Lepidosauria; order Squamata; family Grayiidae; genus Grayia; species Grayia smithii. The sequence continues at coordinate 13,213 of JANHFM010005537.1, read as the reverse complement.
CGATTATATAGGAAGACAGATTTTCTTCTGCAACAAAGACTCTTTGTGGCAAGTCAAAACCTCCTTTCAGGATTATTGAAAATGTAAGAGATTTTGCTGTAAAGATTCATGTCTTGTTGGTAAAAAGTTTAATTAAGAGAAGATCTAAGAAATGTTTTGATATAGCTAAGGGGACAGTCTTCATATTTTTATTTTTTCAATATGACAACGAAGAAATGAAGAGAAATCAAATCTTATGACAATATTTAAATGAACTAAAGATTAAGATTTTAGGAAGGAACAGAAAGTTGTCTTTGATCAAGGTGAAAATAAGATGTATGTGTGTATTGTGTATGTATATGTGTGCTTGTGTGTGTGTGTGTGTGTGTATGTATATATATAGTCTTCTCACTTTTTCTTCTTTTTGTGTGCACTTTTTATTTTTTCCCTCCTATTCTTTTTTTACCTTTAAAGTTTTGTTTGGATTTTTTTTTACTATTGTAATCCATATTTACTACTGTAAAATATTTAAAATGTTTTTAAAAGAAAGAGAAAGGTCAATGAAAGTAAGAGAAAGCAAACTGAAAGATAAATAAAGGTAAAAGAGATAAACATGATCACACCAAGCCTACAGCAACTCTTCTATATATCCCAAGTTTATTAATTGGTAGGAAAATATTACAATTAGTACTAAATATCACAATGTTGTGACTGATCTTGGGTTCCCATTTATAATGTTCCCACTGTTCATGAATCATCTGGGCTGATGCTCTTAGTCTCTGAGGTTCTCAGTTTTGATAATTGTATCCTGTCGTTATATATCAAGTGCTGCCAGAAACCAGTTTCCATAGATGAGAAGTTTTCAAACCTTAATTTTGGATCAGATATTTGAACTAATACATAAAGCATAAACTGCAAGCTATTGTGAACACAGGCATCAAAGTATTAATCTCCTCATAGGTGAGCATGTAATTTCAGTTCTCTGCAAAGTTATTTAATTTCCAGTATATTTATTAGATAATTCAAGGTGTCAGTAAGTATTCATGCTATTGGCTTCTGAACCTCTGTTCCCCCCACCTCCCCATCATATTTGCAAAGTCTGAGAACCATACTGGAAATTTCATTGAAGTGATACACCATTAGCTTGCTATCACATCTTTAAGCACACTCCTCTCTGAATGCCATCTGGAAAATTTATGCATTCAGGATTATTAATATTTCTTAGTATATGGGGCACAGAGTATATGGGGCACAGAGAACGAGGGCGTTCTCTGTGAGCGCACCTGCTCTCTGGAACGAGCTCCCCACCGACCTCCGGACCTCGCCTGACCTCTGCTCCTTTCGCCGCGATCTAAAGACGTGGCTTTTTAACCAAACTGGCTGATGTAGTTGTCTTTACAGTTTTAATTGTTTTTATTGTATTTTATATTTTTATGGTTTTAATTGGTGTAGTGTAATTATCGCATTTATTTTAATTTCTGTTTTAATTTATTGTTATGTCTTTTATCTGTGAGCCGTCCCGAGTCCTTCGGGAGATGGGGCGGCATACAAATGCGATAAATAAATAAATAAATAAATATAGTGTTAGAGTTGTGGCCTGCCAGCAGCCAGCAGAGCTGGCAACAGAGTCAGACAATGAAGAAGTTGGGGAAGAAAATAGGCCAAAAACAACTAAGAAAGGAGGAGTAAAGCCACACCTTGGAGGTGATTGGCCCTTCCCATAGAAAACAAAACAGGAGCGAACGGGGAGTGGGCTGTTGCAGGAAACAATTTGTTCGGTCGGTCGTTTTAAGAGTGGAAAGTTCTGTTCGTGACTCTAAGAGACTCTGTGCCAAAGTTTGCCTTACACTGTGTTTGGAAACTAGTTATCTGGAAGCTTTCCAAGTGAGATAAGGTTTGTGTTGATAAATATTTCTCTGAAAGACTGTTTGCCAAGCCTTCCTGACTATGAATGAAAGGAATTCATAGTCGTGTAAATAAAAGGGGTTTTGCCGGGACCAAGAGCCTGCTTCATGCTTTTTAAGGAAGCCTAGATCAAAAGAGTTAGTTCACAACCAAAAGGGATCAACAATATCGAAGATATGATTGATATGTGTCAGCCCCACTGGGTAGACCAAACCAGAAAGTCACTGCACAGGATGGTTGAAACAATTTGTATTGAGATTTGCTATAATAACAAAATTTGTGATTGCAAGTCTGATTGTACTTCCTCTCCCTTAAGAATAGAATAGAATAGAATAGAATAGAATAGAATAGAATAGAATAGAATAGAATAGAATAGAATAGAACAGGAATAGAATAGAATGTATATATAATTGGAATGGAATGGAATGGAATGGGAGTAGAGTAGAATTATAATTAGAAGAATGAGAACGATACCGAGAATGAGGAGGAGAGAGGGAGGGGAGGGGAACAGAAGAGAAGGGAAGGGGAGAGGAGAAGAGAAGAGAAGAGAAGAGAAGAGAAGAGAAGAGAAGAGAAGAGAAGAGAAGTCAGGTCTGACCAGGAGTGAAAGCATCTGGTCAAAGATTCCCAGCACCAGCAATCTAGAGTATCTAGGGATCACAAAACCATTGTCTTTTGCTCACACAGAGTTAACACTCATGTGTACCCAGAAGTAGAACAGACAGCCTTGATACCATTAAGTCAGAGCAAGTAATGAAATTTCATTTAATTTGTCAGGAAGAAAGTGCTAATGTTAAAAAGCATTAAAAAAAAGAAGGAGGATACTTTGAAAGGAAGACTTTAAGTAATTACTTCAAGTGTCTTAGGCCTACTCACAAGAATATTTACATTAGTGTCTCACAGTGCCAAAGTGTAATTCAATTAGCACTACATTTACATTCTACTCTTTCCTTTCTCTCGGTTGTTTTTAAGAGATGCAATTTTATTAACAATTATATGTCTCCCATGTTCAGTGAGAGGACTACTGAGTTGCTACACTTGGAGTAAGAATTCTTCTTACCAGTTCTAGAGAATGTATTTATTTATTTGACAGTACTTATAAACAGTCCCACTTTAACAGATTTTATTAGTAGAATAATCTAAGAGATATTAAGATTACACAATGGGATACAAAACTGCCATGCTCCAACATATACATGTACACAATCACACACACATTGATTCCCAGGCACAAATGTGGTTTTGGGTACACACATATGCATGTATGAAGTAAATGATTGAATCAAAGAGTTTTGTATCAACAGAGAAGCAATGTATTGCAGTGATGGAGTTGGAGTGGTTGTACAACAGCTGGGCTGGGGTGGAGGTAGAAGTTGCAGTTCAACTGGGCTAGTAGGGAAAAGAAGACTAATTAAGAAGTTGCTTACTACTTCCTGGAGGAGAGGAAACTGACCCCATTCTCTCTGGTTTTCAGAGAATTATCCTGCTGGTTTAGTAAGTTCTGAAACCCCTTTATGTTCTGTGGAGTTGGAAAGGATAAGAAGATAAGTACAACCTGCGGAAGGCAACTTGTAAGTAAGAAGTTTTGAGGACAAACCATACAATGAACAATTTAGGGAACTAGGTATGTCTAGTATAAGAAAGATAAGGACTGGGGCAGTGGTAGGTTGCTCCCGGTTCGGCCCAGTTCGCATGAGCTGGTAGTGGTGACGATGTGATGTCACTGAACCGATTCTCCGTGACTGGGAGCTGGGTCTGCCCACCCGCCCCTACCTTATTTTTGCTCTTTATTTCTTCTGTTTTTGCCCAGCTGATAGGCACTTTGGAGCTGGAAACAACTGCTCTGCGCTTGCGCAGAGGGCTTTTTTGGGAGCCAATTCCCGCATCTCAGCTGGGAATAAATGTAATGTGCATGTGTGGAGCGCCCATTTGGCGCGCATGCGAGCAAAGCGAGCATTAGCGCGGCGATTGTGCGCAAAGCATGTGCATGAAGAGAAGTGGTAGTAACACCAGTTAGAACCCACCACTGGGTGACATGATAGCTTGATAGCAACTTGAAAGGCTGTCACAGAGAAGAGGGGGTCAACTGACTGTATTCTCCAAAGCAACTGAAGGCAGGGCAAGAAGCTCTACTTTGGGTGGAAGCTCTTCAAAGAAAGATCCAGCCTGGAAATAAGGAGAAGTTTCCTGACAGTGAAGACAATTAACCAGTGGAACAGCTTGCCTCCAGAAATTGGAGGTGACTGGAGGTTTTTAAGAAAAGACTGGACAGTCATTTGTCTAGAATGGTGTAGGATCTTCTCAGTGGTGGGCTTCGAAATTTTCAGCAAGGGCTTCTATGCCTGGTTGCTGGGTGGAAGTGGCCATGATGGGCATGCATGACCTAGTCGGCCTCCTGCACCATGGCGGGGGTGGGGGCATTTTTGCCCTCCCCAGGCTCCAGAGACCCTCTGGAGGCCGGCCTTCCCAAACTTCTGGTAGGCCCGTTTATTGCCCTCCCCAAGTCTCCACTCACACCCTGCACTTACCTGCATCCAAAATGGGCCGCGTGGGGACTCCTGGGAGGAGCGGGGTGGGGTGGGCAGGAGTGGGATTTGGGGGTTCTCCAAACTGCACAGAATCTTAGCTAGAAGTTCTCCCGAACTCCTGTAAACCCCCAGCAGCCCCCACCCCTGGATCTTTTACTTAGGGAGGGGGTCAGACTAGAAGACCTTCAAGGACCTTTCCAGCCCTACGATTTATGTGCTAGAAGTTGGCTACTGGAATTCTTTCAAACTCTCTAATAATAGTTCTGATACAAGGGATTAAAATGAAGCGGTTGGCAGAATGGTGGCCCAACTGTCTCTTTCGCGGTGATGCTATGGGAAATGTGTCTGTCTGTGTGTACATGCTGGATCAGGCCCATTTTGCAAGTCAGTCTTTCTTTTGCCAGCTTTTTCCTTAACACCAAATTTGGCCCTGTTTTGTTCAGTTTTTGGAAAGTTATCCTACCCACAGATAGAGAAAATCCTTGCAATTTTGCAATTTCTTTCCAATAACTCCATTTAGTTGGAAAGAGTAAAAACTGTGTTTTGGAAAGTTTCATAACAGGCAGAATCTATTATTTATCCTCTTGGCTCATAATTGTTTATTTATTAAGTTTTGGGTTTATTTCTTTTAGTGAAAAAATATTATAAAAGTATAGTAGATCATTACTGTCATCTATAGGTGCACACGCTTTGCGCGTGGACGGAGTGCATGGAGCGCTCGTTCTGCATTCGCGCGCATTTCTTGCGTGCACACACTGAACGGGCACTCCCGCGCATGCACAGAAAGTTTTTTAAATGAAAAAAGCTCAAAAAAAGCTTCCTGTGCATGCACGCAAGTGCACTCAGTGCGCTGCGCGCAGGGACAGGTAAGTATGGGTGCATGGGGGGGCTTCAGTCCGGGACTCTTAGAACCGGTTCGGTGACGTCACAGCGTCACCGCTACCTATTCTAAAGAACCGGACCACACCGGGAGTAATCCACCACTGGTGTACATCTAATAAAAGTTAGCATGAGATAGTTGTCATAACATAGTGCAAAATAAGGAAGATGTGTTTAAAAAAATAGCAAGGTTTTACATCTAGACAGAAAAAAAATGAAAGATATAAGCAAGGGGTGAAATCCTCCTGGTTCGGACCGGCTCAGGCGATTCAGTAGCGATTGTGGCAGATGGTTCGGAGAACCGGTAACAATGGTGGCGCAAGGCTCCGCCCACCCACCTAAGTGTCCTTACTTCCTGCTTTTAAAAGTAAAAAAAAAGCTCCGATGATCATGGTTCAGCTGTGATTGTCAGAGCCTTTTTTTTTTTTTTTTACTTTTAAAAGCATTTTTTTACAACCTATTCGGGCAAATAAGTTGTAAAAAAATGCTTTAAAAAGTAAAAAAAAAAGTTGGCCGTGCCCACCCAGTACATTAAAATACTGCTCAAAGAAGAACTTGGATTAAAAAGAAGATAAATTCCCCAAAACAGACCTGTATGCAAGGAAGTCTAGCTTTCTAATCACCTCCAATGTTTTAAAATATTGTTGTCAGTTTCTGAGATGAGGGAAAAACATAGAAGGGATAAACACAGATTATTCCCTGAGACAATTGTTCCTTGTATGAAATAGTTATTAAGACAGGAACAGTAATCAGACTGCAAGTGTCTCCAAGCAAAATTCAGGTAAATAAAAACACAAGTGAAACTTACTAGTTAAGAAACTTTTAAAATGGGGGGGGGGGCGGTTTGGGAGAAGCTGCTGGACATACCTATATAAATATCAATAAATACAACTGGACGTATATATTTAAAACTAAGTGACAAACAACTCCACTATGATTTTCCTGGTAAAACACCAGCTCTGATTTCATCACAACCATTTAGCAAATATTGGTCTGATCGTGAATGCATGCTCACACATGAAGAATGTTTGAAGATTTTATTTTCTGGATTCTTGTATACATCGACAATGTCTAACTTCTTCCAAACAAGTGTATAAGTCTGTATTTAGCTATCTGATGGGGTATGAATTTCCTCAACTGTCAAGTTGCATTCCTGACAGTTTCAAAGCACTAATAAATCAATACACAATTGGAGGTCCTAATTTCAATGCATTGCATTTTAATTGTTGTTTTGCAAGGATCTTCTCTGAGCCAAAGATCCACCAGAAAATACAAAACACTGCTGCTGATAGCAAATTAAGAAATAATAAAACAGAATTATGAGTAATTTTTTTTGAACGCAGATGGGGAGAAGCTAAAGAAGTGTCAATAAATAAACAGGGGAAGTAACAAACCATAAGAACAGGATGAGGATATCAGAACACAGAAAACAGGAAGGAGGGAATACAGCTAGTCCTCAACTTACAACAGTTAATTTAGTGACCGTTCAAAATTATAATAGCACCGGAAAAAGTGACTTATGACCATTTTTCACACTTACAACTGTCGCAGCATCCCCATGGTCACCTGATCAAAATTCAGATGCTTCGGAACTGGCTCATATTTATGATGGTTGCAGAATCCTGGAGTCATGCAATCTCCTTTCATTTAGTGACCCTTCAAAGTTACAACAGCACTGAAAAAAGTGGTTACAACCAGGGGTAGGTTCTACTTACCTTTACTACAGGTTCTCTTCATGCACGCGCTTTCCGCGTTCGCCAAATGTGCACTCCGCGCATGCGCAGTAACTAATCTACCTGGAAAAAAACTCAAAACAAGCACTCTGCGCATGCGCAGAGCAGAAAAACAGAGAAAAAAAGTAAATACGGGCACACAGGTGGGCCCAGCTCCCAGCCACGGAGAACCAGTTCAGTGACATCACACCATCACCGCTACCGGATCACACGAACCAGGCTGAACTGGGAGCAACTGGCTCTCACCCTTATGTAGCATCCCTGTAATCATGTGATCAAAATTCAGGTGCTTGGAAACTGGCATGTACTTATGACAGTTGCAGCATTCCAAGGTCATGTCACATCCATTTATTGATCTTCCCGGACATTTTCGGTCAAGCAAAGTCACTGGGGGAAGTGAATCACTTAATAACCACGTTACTAACTTAATAACTGCAGTGATGCACTTAAGAACTATGGCAAGAAAGGTTGTAAAATGGGACAAAAACTCACTTAAGAAATGTCTCACCTAAGAAAGCAGATTTTGGCCTCAATTGTAGGTGTAAGTCAAGTCCCTTTCCTTCTCTAAATTCTCCTTCTCTTCTTTTCCTTTTCCTTTTCTTCTCTTTTTTCACATCTCCATTCTTCTTCACTTCCTCCTTTCTTCCTCCCTCCCTTCCCATCTCTCCTTCCTTCCTTCCTTCCTTCCTTCCTTCCTTCCTTCCTTCCTTCCTTCCTTCCTTCCTTCCTTCCTCCCTC
>JANHFM010005535.1:69302-83306 GCA_032468115.1 Grayia smithii | reverse complement strand
TTCTAATTATGTTTATACTTTTATTTGTTATCTTATATATGCTTGACAAATAAATAAATAAAATAAATAAATAAAATAAATAAACTATGTGGCTCTGTGAGTCATCTGGAAGCTTCTAATTCCCCCAAGGTGTGGCCTAATGGCATTATTTCTAGGAAGATATTTATCTGAACTTTATGAAATGTATTTGTATGGGGAAACATCACACCATAAATAAATTTTAATTCAAGGTTAAAGTTAGTTGGTCTGTCCTAAAGATAGTTCAACATTAAAAAAACAAATTCTTTTCTCATGATAATTATAAGATTCAACAACTATTTTGCAATATTGCCTTACCATAACTAGTTTTTTTCTATTTGGTTGAAACACTATTATTTTTTAAAACCTATAACACTTTACCTTGTTAACTCTCACTCCTTCGTGTATTATACTAGTTAATCGGACTTCCATAGAGTTGTAATATACAATCAGGGATCTGGAACAGGATTGATTAGCAGCTACATCACAGAAGGCATTGTCAAGCAAAATACGGAAGTTTCCATATTTATTCACAATCTCTTTCACCAAGATATAAGTGCAATTGCCATGAAAAGTGTAAGGAGTGCCATCAAAAGTCATAAAATTGTAATGGTCCCAACCCTTACAGATACCTATAAGAAAAATTGAAAAAGGTACACATTTAGGCATGCAGGTTTTAGAAATTTTAACACAAGGATATTTAATTCACTACTGAAAAAATTAATAACCATGACATTTGAAGGACTACAGAGCTGTCTTGTAACCATGAAAAAGAATGAATAAGTCATAACCTGGCTGATGTTATAGGTGATATATACATCCACATATATATGAGACAATCACATATTACATAAAATTAATATAATTTTTTTCTTCCAGAAACCAAAGCTGGAATGCTTGCATAAAGGAGGTGGAGTTAAACCTGACAGAGCTTACTCCTTTGTAAATATGAATATAATACTGTAATCTATTTTGCTTACATTCACACTCATAGCGCTCTGTGCAACCATCTTTATCCACTATTTTCTTTGGTTCAAGTCCAGTGGCACAGATTATCTTCTCAGCTTGTGGGAGCGGCACCACAACAATTCGGTTGTTCCCCTCACACGTTGCTTTAGTGCAATTATTATACATCCATGTTTCATTATACTTGGAGGCAAACAAGAGAACATTATTCTAAAATGATTGACCTCATTAAAAACAAAGAAAGAAGAAAGGTTAGTTAGGGAGCAATGGGGACCAATCCTATTTGGGAAGCAAATGGGGATCTTTCTAATGTGGAGTAATGATACCATTTGGTAAACGAAGAGTACCACCAGGGAGCAGCCAGTTGATTATGTCTGGCCTCATAAGATAATCAGGTATAGGTTTGCTTAGTAACTGTATGAGTAACTACTAAGAAATCCTAGGCTTTGAACTAGACTGGAAAAAGAATAGGGAAAAAAAACCACCACAAAAGTACAGTGGCAAATTATTTCCATAGCGTTGCCAGGAAAATTGCACGAATGTGTCCAGAAAGATAATATGAGTTGAGTAAAAGAAGACATGTTCTGCATGTACAGATCTCTATTCAATCTTCTGCCTCAAGGACTGTGAAAGACTCTTGATTGGAAGAATGAGAGCTGTGCTAATGAAGATGGGGCTAAAATAAAGACCTGAGTGTAAAGGAAGAGCCACTGTTGCTAGCTGTGCCCACACAAGGTACCGTAACGCAATAAAGAAGAGCACTGAGTGCTATGCCCATAACCTCATCCTTCTTTCTTTTTCTGGGTGATATAGTTATCTCTGTCAATGTCTGTCACTGGATGGAATGTTGCTTTCTGCAAAATGCTAAAACAGATCAATGGGAATACTGGTTTTAAAGCTGACCATCTTTTCAGAAAGTGAGACCAACAGGAATCTTGAAAGCACAAGACTTCGTTTTATGGATCCACACTCACAGTAAGAAAAAATAATAATAATACAACTGGGAATTTGAACATGGGCCTCCACATTCCATGGCCAACATCTGCTGTTTTTCTTCTCAATGAGACTTGCAGGAGGTCCTTTCTTCTGTACAATTTGTTTTTGGAGCTTATGTGACACTTTGCATTTTGTCTTTCAGGCCAAACACTGGGCAAACAGTAGATGTAGTCAGAGAGGGCTTTGGGAATTACAAGAAGGTGTTTGGTGACTTCATGCTATCACCCCAGATTTCAACCTCCAATGTTTGCTTTACTGAAGGCAAACTTTTAAAGAGTTATACCCCACTAGTTTAAATTCCCCATGCAAGACTTATAAATGTCCTATTTCATCCTAATTAATAGAAAATTGTATCAGGAATGTATTAAAAAAAATCGCATTACCTTTCTAGGTGGATCCGCATTAGGGCAATCTGGTATAGGAGTTGAGAACATGTTTTCCTGAGTTCTTGGGGTTGGGGAAGTGTGTGGTTTAGTTACTGGAGCAAAAGTTGTAGAACTGAGAATAGGTAACGTTCCTGAGGTTGTAACTGGATGGGGAGTTGTTGTAGGGCAGGATACTGGAGATATCTTAATTTCACAATTTGCATTGCAGGTTGCAACAAAATGGCATCCAGAACCATCAGTTCTATTGTATATTACTTCACCTGTTTAAAAGAATCAATAAATTAAAAAACAGCATGCATAAATGCTATGATCCCAAACACTTAATTAAATGTTAAATGCATGTGTAATTCAAACATTATGTTTTTGATCACAACATGTCATTTTAATCAAGTTTATGCAGAGGTAAATCCGATATACTGTATAAGCATCAAAGAAGTTATCATTACATGTGATTCAGGATGTGTTCTTTGAACGGAGACCCATTGTTTTTAGCGGGTGTTACTCCCCAAAAACTGTGGATGATATTACAGCTTTCATGATCAATAACTATTCCTTTTCCTTGTCTAGGCCCAAATGGTGCCAGACAGAGATGGATAAATAATTCATTCCATCCGATTGCAAAATTTCCTGAATCTAAAGGAGAATAAGAGACTATATGCAAGCCAAAATCTATAGCTTTAAAATATTAAGCAAAATTATTAATAATTGAAAATTAACACAACACATTTATTAAGAAAAAAGTTTCCTCCTCAGAATACAAAACAATGCAGCCTCTAGGAAAAATAGGCATCAAAAGGTACACATTGACAGAAACGTTTCCAAAAATCGTCCATATTATACAAACTGGGAGAATAAGAAAAATGTCTGAAAACAGAATTTATACCCTTGTCTATCTCAAGCCTGAGTAGGGTTCCTGGAAAAACACAGAACACATGATCCAAATGCTGGGGAGCAGAGTGGCAAACTATACGTTGCTCTCCCCATAAAAGGAATGACTGGCATATGGTAATGAGTCTCTAAGGACCAATATCCTTAAATTAAGCATTCAGAATAGGAACTGATGCTTTAAGATACATTATAAAATAACAAAATGTTAAATGCCTGAATAAATGATAACATTTTCAATAGCTTCTCAGCAAAACAGCCTTCCCCAGATAAAGCAGTCAAAAACTATGGCGTACTTATGTGGAAGGGTGAGCTATAAATACATCAGGGGTGGGTTCTACTTACCTCTCCTACTGGTTCTAAAGGTGCACGCGCTTCGCGCTTGGTCGGGGTGCGTGGAGTGCGCATCTGGTGCATGCGTGCTTCGTGCGTGCCGGATGTGCACTCCTGCGCATGCGCAGAAGCTTTTTTGGGGCAAAAAATGTCAAAAAAGGTTTTCTGCGCATGCGTACAAGCGCGCTCTGCACACTCCACGACCAGGCCAGTAAGTACGGGCACACGGGGGGTGCGGTCCGGGATGCGTAGAACCAGTTCAGTGATGTCATAGCATTACCGCTACCGGATCGCATGAACCGGACCGAACTGGGAGCAACCCACCACTGAAATACTTGTATAGTAAAAGCAAGTTTTGAATGAAACTCACCAGGAGAAAATAAAGAATCAGGAGGTCCGGATACATGGCAGAAACATGGAGTTGATCTGCTTAAAGTAGTTGCTAGTGTGGAAGCTGACACAAAGATACAAAAAACACAAAATATAACATAGAAGTAACCAAATGATATGAAATTAATACCAACTGGAATTGTACTAACAACATTTAATACTGCCCTTCATAAACTATGGCAAGAAAAAAAATACTCCCTATCCCTACAAAAATCACAGTTAACTCCAAAATTCTGCAACCACATTTAGGACAACAGCCTCATACTTAGGAAAGTCATTCACCACTGACTACCTCAAATCCATATTTATTGAGAGTACTGTCAGAAAAATCCAGCCCTAGGCCGCATATTGTAGTATGAATTGAACAAACTTCAATGAAGAAGTTTCATTAAAACATGGGAGCGAATGCAATTTCCCATTAAAATAGATAAAATACTACTAAAGCTAAATTGATAAATATGCATTGAAAATGGGCCTGAAACGTCTTGCTGAGAACATATAATAATGGAAATGATATGATATACTGCTCTTTTCTCTCTATTTTTGGTGTCATCAAATAAGTATTTGACAGACTGCGTTGACAGTAATATAAAAAGAGTTGTAGTTGTTTGCTTACCAGTTGATACTCCTACACTCGTAGAGACAAGTGTTGACAGTGGAGGAGAAAACGCTGTGGTTATCTGCTTTCCTGTTGTTACTTCTGCACTTGTAGACACCAGGGGTGTGCTTGGACTAGTGGTCGATGCAGTGGAGATAATTCCAGAGGTGATTGGTTGTGTTGTTGGTGGAGTAGGGAGAGTAGTGGTTGTTTGCTTTCCTGTTGTTACACCTGCGCTTGTGGAAACAAGTGTTGACAGTGGAGTAGGAAGGATAGTAGTTGTTTGCTTTCCTGTTGTTACTCCTACACTTGTAGACACCAGGGGTGTGCTTGGACTAGTTGTCAATGTAGTGGAGATAATTCCAGAGGTGACTGGTTTTGTGGTTGGTGGAGTAGGGAGAGTAGTGGTTGTTTGCTTTCCTGTTGTTACTTCTGCACTGGTGGAAACAAGTGTTGACAATGGAGTAGGAAGGATAGTAGTTGTTTGCTTTCCTGTTGTTACTCCTGCACTTGTAGACACCAGCGGTGTGCTTGGACTAGTTGTCAATGTAGTGGAAATAATTCCAAAGATGACTGGTTTTGTGGTTTGTGGAGTAGGGAGAGTAGTGGTTGTTTCCTTTCCTGTTGTTACTTCTGCACTGGTGGAAACAAGTGTTGACAATGGAGTAGAAACGGTAGTAGTAGTTAGCTTTCCTGTTGTTACTTCTGCACTGGTCGACATCAAGGTGGTGCTTTGGGTGACAGTTGGTGTAGTTGGTGGTGTAATTCCAGAGGTGACTGGTCGTGTTGATGGTGAAGGAGGAAGGGTTGTAGTTGTTTGCTTTCCTGTTGTAACTTCTGCACTTGTAGACACCATAGGTGTGCTCTGACTGGTGGTCAATATGGTGTGTGATATGGTGGATGAACTGGATGTTGTGGAAGTGTACACTGTTTCAGCTGATGTGGGTTTGGAAGTTACTGATGGTGTGACTGGTTGGCAATGACTGTAATCACAACAAAGGAATTTCACCTGGTAGTTGATACATTTATATGGTTTCTTATCCTGCTCTGTATGGTTGCACACTAGCCCAACCTTTACGTTGCACTGGAAATTCTGCTCAGGGGCAGGATTCTTAGTATGTGCATAATCCTTTGCCTGGCATTCAATGTTTTGTGGATGCTCACAAACCAATCCACGTGCTCGTATGTCTTCAAAGCGCTCAAAATCACCATCAGGGCTAGTGTTTGGATTGTAGTCATCAAACCATTGGGTCCACTGGCATTTAGGATGGCAAGATGTGGGTTGCCCTGAACTTAGTGTAGAAGGCTGGGAAGTAGGGTGTATGATCCCAATAATATGTGGAGTGTTAGATGGAAGTATAGTAGTTGTTTTTGTTTCAACAATTGGTGTTGTTCCTCCAGTAGTTTTAGTAGCAGTTGTTGATGTCAAAGGACCACATGGTTCAAAATTGCAACAGAAGAATCTGATCTCATAATTGAAGCACACTGGTGGAGTCTGATCCTTGTTATTGCAGATCAAGCCATCAGTTGGTGTGCATATTACAATTTGATTGAGAGAATGCAATGTTACATTGGGAAGGTCTTTTGCTCTGCATTCCACTTTTTCTGGATTTTTGCAAAGATTAAGTCCTTTGGCTCCTATGTTTTCTGGAGTTTCATAATCTCCACTGGTTGATTCATATGATGGCTGGTTAAAATCATACCAACCCATCCATCTACAAACTTTATGCACACACATTGATGTTCTTGTTGGAACTGATTCTGTAACATAAAACATAATTGTTTCAGTAATACGTATCGAATACCCTGTGCTTCTGAGGAGCAGACTTCTTTTGCCTATTGTGTAATTATCTAAATGTAGATAATTATCTAAATGTAGATATAAAATGTAGATTTTTTTTTTTTTAAAAGCAGTACTCTTTGTGATGCTTGTAACTTTTAGGAAACAAAATAGAAAAGATGTTTATGTACAGGTACTCCTCGACTTACAATAGTTCATTTAGTGAGCCTTTGAAGTTATAATGGCACTGAAAAAAGTGACTTATGAACATTTTTCACACTTATGACCATTGCAGCATCCCGATGGTCGTGTGATTTACATTCGGATGCTTGACAACTTACTCACATTTATGACAGTTGCAGTGTCTCAGAGTCATGTGATCCCCTTTTGCGAACTTTTCACAAACAAAGTCAATGAGGAAACCAGATTCACTTAACAGCCATGTTACTTATTTATGAACTGCAGTGATTCACTTAACAGATGTGGCAAGAAAGGTTGTAAAATGGGGCAAAACTCACTTAACTAATTTCTCATTTAGCAGCATACATTTTCAGTTCAAATGTGGTCGTAAGTTGAGGACTACCTGTATATCTTTTTCATTTTATATATAGAGTTATGTAACAAAGCCAAGCAACTCTTGTAGAAAATCATATTTTTCTTTGCTTTGGAAAATATTTATTGTACTTAAACTTAGAATATCAATAATAATAATAATAATAATAATAATAATAATAATGAAATTGTAAGTGGATGCAAATTCCTCTTGACACTTATTTTTGTCCTGTCCTGATTCAAATAGTAGACCGAAGGAACTGTATATACTGTACAATCATTGAATCGCTCTGTCATTAGCTTTTGTCCTTGTAAAAAAACAAATAGCTGGTGCTTTACATCTTTTATTTTTTTAAAAAATGTATTGCCTTATAAATAAATTGAAAGAAATTAATATATCAGTTTTGTTAATATTTGAAGTTCCTTTTCAGTCAATGCATTCAAAATGTCAGATTTAATATGTCTCTGGTGAGAAGTGAGAATGGGCCCAGGCTGTCTATAATGTCTATGTCACATTGTGACACTAACTAATAGTTGTTTGTTTCCAGGTACGTAAAAAATTATCTGCAGCAGGAAAGCTACCTGCTGCAGACAAGAGATTAGTACCATGATTTCTTGCTCTTCATGGATGGGACCTGTGTGATTCAAGATATAAGCACTGTTCATCACTCCCTCCATCTGCATGGGAGGGTATCATCTCAAAAGCCTTTGGTCTTCTCTGAAAATTTCTGCTCTCTTTTTATATTCACTCTGATACTTTCTGTTTCCAGAGGTGGGAATATACTATACAGAAAGATGTTAATTTCTGCAAAATTCAGTATACCATCACTGGAGGAAGAAGATTCCTCCAAATCATAAGATACTTGCAGTGTAGTTTATTTGGGGCCTTTGGAATTTTTCAAATAGCTAATAGTTGTATTCTCTTTGCAATTATTCATGTAGATCTGGTGGAGCTGATTCCCATTTTGGTTCATTTATAACCTTTGGCAATATTTATTATCCTCTAGTATCTAATATCCCCACTTTAATATCTAATATCCCCACTTTAACTTTAGACTGTCTACTGTTGACCTCACCCCATTCCTAAGAAGTCTGTAAGGGGCACGCATAAGCGCACCAACGTGCCTACCGTCCCTGTCCTAATGTCCCCTTTTATTCATATCCATTTCATGTATTCATAATCATGTTTATACTTATATCTGTTATCTAATGCATGCTTGACAAATAAAATAAATAAAATAAAAATAAATAAATAGATGCATTGAGCAAGGATATTGGAAAAGGATCAATGTCAGAAAAGCTGGTGTCAAATTCAAACTATGGAGTGAAATACCTGTTCTACTTGAAGTTGTGAATTCAAATGGTGGTTTCGTGGTAATTCCAGCACATTTGTAGACTTCTCTATTGATTGTTCCATTGACGTCACAAATTGCAGTTATACATGAACCCAAGCCATCTGTGGTATTGTAAATGACTTCCTTGTAGTTATACCTCTTTCCTTCGTAGTAGCAGTAGCAAGCTGCATTTAGAAAATAAGAAAGTGTGGCTAGACAAAGTTGTATCAAACAATTTTATGGTGCTATTAATAAATCTTTTCAAGTTACCTTTAGTATCGTGTTCACAGCTAATAATGCCTTCGTTGGTACATTTACTGTAAGAAAAAAACATAACATATGATTCATTAAAAACATGTTCAATTTATTTCCTACTAAATTCCACTGAATAGCTTTGCTTGCATATGTCTCAAATAAGAACATTTAACATCTCTGATGAATATCATAGGTGTTACGCTGAAATACGGTTCTCTAGCAACTGAAAGAAAGGGTATAATAATAACTTCAACAGTTTGGTTCTCTAAAAAGCCTCTGGGTTTGAGATCTGAGTGCCATGCAAAGGAGTGAGCTCCCATTACTTGTTCCAGCTCCTGCCCACGTAGCAGTTCGAAAGTATGGAAATGCGATTAGAGTAATAGGTACCAATTCAGTGGGAAGGTAATAGCCTTCCATGTGCCTTTGGCTGGCCACATGACTACAGAAAATATCTTTGGACAATGCTGGCTCCCTCAGCCAAGAAACAGAGATAAGCCCTAGAGTGAGACATGATTGGGCAGGGAAAACGTTACCTTTTATATTGCTATTAACTTACTGAAAAGGACAGGCATCAATTACTACAAGAATTATAATTTATGTAAATTATTTTAGGAAACATTATTGAGCATACATATGGTATAGATATTAATGGATATCTGAATCTCTACTAATGCTTATATATAAAAACAACATATATAATATTATATTCATACACACACACACATACACACACACACAAAATATAATAACACACACACATTTTTTTTGTTTATTGTGTATCTAAAATTAAACCGAAGCTGTTGTTTCTACCAAACAGATTCCTCTAAGAAGAGAATAACCACCAGCAAGATAGATGGATTTAGTTACAATGGCAATGGGTGTAGCATTGGAAGACCTGAAAATCCAGGTGAAGGATGGATCATCTTTGAAAAAACAAATCTGTCTGTGTGGTCTATAAGAGCCACCAATGCCTTGACAGCACATAATCAATCAATCATACAATGAATTAACACATTATTGTAAGTGTATGAAAATGAACAGGATCATTTTGGAATCACTGCAACGTGTGTTCTGAATATACCTACTGTACCAAGGCTTGTAGTGTTTATTATTACTCACCATGATTGACACACCACTTCAGTATTAAAGGTTTCTCCTATTTGATGATAGTTACCCGTAGCATCATAACAGCCGCAAACGCTAACACATTTCATCACTTCCTCACTGAAATAAGGTTTATCTGCTGGGCAATGTGGATAGCAGCCTAAGTGGAGGGAAGGGATAAAGGGCAAAGAAAAAAAATAACCTGGATGATATTGAATTCAAACAAAGTGATGATTCACAATCAACATTTAAACTGCTTTGGCTCAATTCTAAGACCAAGATTCCACAAACTAGTCTTTTAATATGTTCTATATTACTTTAACATTACTAGACTGTCCATTATAAAAGATAAACTGAATAATATCTCTTAATATAGTCCTGGGCATTTTATGGTCCATATCTGGCCCTTTAGCCATCCCTGTCTGGCCCGCATGAGGCCAGTTGAAAATTAGTGTCTTGCCTTTTTATCAATCCACTCAATCTGCAAGTTGAGGTAGAAAAGATTGATATTGAAATAAAAGATGCAGAAAGAAAAGGCGAACACTTTTATTCAGATCTGTACACCCATCCAGTTCCAACTCAGAACTATTAAAGTAGGTGAATCATTAAATCTGATGGTAGATTTCTAGCCCCATGCCTTGGGAGTGTCTCAGAAAGATTAACTACAAATTAATGGAAGCCAAAGACAGAAACATAATTGACATTAAACAAGATGACATTCTTTATAGAATGATAGGTTTGACCTACTACGCTATAAATAATCATTATGCTTGTATAAGATATTAGCCAACTATTAAATAGCACATTATAACACTAGCTAATATACATATGATAAGAAACATCTTCTCACCTTCCAAACCAGGTAAATTATAAGCGCACTTCCCACTTGGATTCCTACAGGTCTTCATGCATGGGGCTCCACAAGGTTTGTAGTGCCATTCACATTCACCTTCATTATTGTAATAGTCACAAAACATGGCTAAGGGAACCAAGAGAAAACCATGAAGAATCAAACATCTCAATTCTTGAGAAGTGCTACAGCTTATGTCACTATGAAAATAATCACATTTTAATGCCTGCTTTTTAATGATTGGAAGATAACCACTCAGGCATGAGATGAAATAATGCCCTAACTTGATTCAAATGCTTGAAGTAATGTCTATCTAGCATAGACGTGGAGAATGATGACCCCTTTGACTTGTGGACTTTGACTCCCAGAATTCCTGGGCCAGCATAGCTGGCTCAGGAATTCTGGGAGTTGAAGTCTACAAGTCATAAAAGGGGCAATGTTCCCCACCCCTCATCTAGCATGAAGAGTCAGACTTCTGTTTTGTATCACAGGTTGGCCAGTTGTTGATTTAATAAATATTAATAGTTGCACAAATATCTAGATGTTTCCTTCATTGCATTTTATAATAAGGCATAGTATGAGAACATTGTCATATACTCAGGGGTGATATAATCTCCAAGTTGATACTTCACTTCCCAGCTTTGGATTGTCATTGTCCATGCAATCATACATGATACTCACGGCAAATTGATGGCGTTCTCCATAATACACATACTCCATGATCACTACATACTTTAGCATATGCAGCTACAGCTGTACAGAAACATTCACAGTCTCCCCCAGTGTCACAAGCACAGGCGTCAGTCACACAGGCTTCATAGTATTTAGTTGGTTCCACCTATGAAGAAACGAAACAGACACTACATCTGACAATTCTTTCAAACATCTGTGCAAAACATTGACTAAAGGTGATTAAAATCCATTTGCTAAGGGACATGGTCATTAAGCGAGTCATCATGTGACCCAACTCAAGTTTATCAACATTTTAATAAGTTTTTAAAGCAAACGATGCCTCTGTTAAATGAATCATATGGTCATTATGCGAATCTGGCTCCCCTAATTGACTTTGCTTTGTGGAAGCTGGTTGGGAAGATGACCACAAAATGCTGCAACCATCATACATGCGAGCTAGTTACCAAGTGCCCAAATTGTGATAATTTGACCTCTGGGGCGGTGCGACTGATTGTAACTTTCAGGACATGTCCTAAGGAACTTTTTCTGAGGACATCGTAACGTCAAACCGTCATTAAATGAAAGGCTGTAATTCAGGACAACAGGTAGGTAGGCAGGCAGGCAGGCAGGCAGGCAGGCAGGATTGCCACCTGAAAGAATAATCTCCCTTGAGAAATTTGCTCTGAGAGTTTGGTGTACCTGAGAGTGGCAGGCAGCAAAGACTTCACTGTTGATGATGCTGCACTTCTTCTGTGACCAAGCTTTCCTGTAAGGATTCTTGGAACAAGGATCCTTGACACATTTGGCATCGGGGCATGTGGGTGATACCTTCCAACTGTTTCCAAACTCCAGTACGTCACCTACTACAGATCGACTCCGAGTTGTAAAGTCATTAACTCCATTTCCGTCATAGTTCCCACACAGTCCACAGACCTCACCCTGAAGAGAGGAACATCCAAATTAATTGAATTCTAGAGAATGTGCAACATGCTTAATGCTTGATTTTTCAGTTTAATTAATTAACATACCACCAACTCTAAGGTTCATTTATAATAGGAAAGATTCTTTTATTATTCCTACTATATTATTTTAACCCTTTCAATAAAAGAATAAAACTTGTGGTTGGCCTTATGTTTACATTTTGAGACATTTACTACTGATTTTGTATCATGTTCATAATCTAAACTGAATTATGTTGCTAAAAATTATTACTTATTACTGAACTAGCAAAGAAATCAACAAAGGAAGGGAGGGAGGAAGGAAAGAAAGAAGAAAGAAAAAAAAAAGGAAGGAAGGAAGGAAGGAAAACATTTTGTTTCCTTTCATCTATGAGAAGTGTTAATTTAGGATCAAAAAGAATACTGTGGAATTATTCTGCCAGTTGGCTTCAGGCCTTAATGGGATATATCAGGCTGAAGTGGCTAGGAGAAGACCCTTCCTCTACCCCAATACATCCTGGTTTCTTCCTCCCCATCTTTAAAACTGTAATTTATTAAGAATATTTATTGGTCATGGTTTTTTTGGCTTTTAATATTTGTAAGCCACTCAAAGTTGCCTGAAAGTGAGATGTGTGGCAAATAGGGGAAGAATCTTTACTGATTTCCCACTTCTTTCTGTGATCCTTTGAAGATTCCTTAACTTTTAGAACAATTTTTGAGAATTCCTTCCTTTCCCTCCAGCATGACTGGGATTTTATTGACTACAAGTCTAGATAAAATCTAAATGAATGTTTTTTTAATAAGACAGTTCCATCTGTATTAGTTGTTGCCAAACACCTAAGGAAATCCATCCATGAGAGGAATGTTTTTTAAATGTTTTAAAGGAGGATTCAGCCAATCTACTCTGCATTTTCTTTCTGATTCAGCTGGATCTCAACTTACTATGTGGTACCTTTAAAGAGCTGGAAGACCTATTGTAAAGAAATCAAAGTAGATGGGACAATTTTTACTATTCCAATAATGTACACATGTCTATTGATCCATTCTTAAACCTTTAATTGTTTTGTGCATTTAATTTTAAACCATTTTGATGAAGACTTTAGACAGAGAGCTAGGGAACTAAGGAATGAATACACTTTTTTTTTAATTGTAGAAAATACAGCATAGGTCAAGGGTATCAAACTCAATTTCATTGAGGGCTGCATCAGGGTGGTGTTTGACCTCAGGGGCTGGGGTGGGCGTGGCCAGGGTGGGCATGGCCAGCTTGATGTCACTCCTGTCAGGGGTGCCTTTGTTGGCCCGAGTGCTCTGTCAGCGAAAATGGGCTCCCAAGCTCTGTTTCTGGCTGCAACAGCCTCTGGAACCCTCTGCCAGTGAAAACAGAGTCCTAGAGGACCACACGCTGCCCTTGCAAGCTCTGTTTTCAGTTGTGACGGCCTCCTGCAACCCTCTGCCATGGAAAATGAAGCTCAGGAGGGCCGCATGTGGTCCTCCCAAGCTCCATTTTTGCTGGCAGAGGCTGGTCCTTTGCTGTTTCCAGGGCGGCCCCACAGGCCAGATCTAAGCATCCTGCAGGCCAGATCCGGCCCCTGGGCCTTGAGTTTGACACCTCTGGTATAGGTGAATGTGTGATTCTAACCAATGTCTTCAATTAGCTAATCCAGACCTCATCCTTCTCTTGTTTTCAGTTACCTCTTCTTTTTTTCCCACAAGATGTGCTCCAAGTCCTGTCTATTAAGAATATCATCTAATGGGACCCAGGAAACATGTGCTCTCTGTTGTAGGACCCGCCCTGTGGAACACATCCCTTGCCTCAAGATTTGATATTTTATTTGTACACCATTTTGCCAAAGTGACTCCAAGGGACCCTAGCAGGGGTGAAATCCAGCAGGTTCTGACAGGTTCTGGAGAACCGGTAGCAGAAATTTTGAGCAGTTCAGAGAACTG
>JANHFM010005535.1:11414-21445 GCA_032468115.1 Grayia smithii | reverse complement strand
CATTTACCAGGGCGACCAATGCCGTTTCCGTGCTGTGACCGCGCCTGAAACCCGATTGGTACGGGTCTAGATAGTCCCGTACCTAATTTACAAGAGTAAATTACTTGTACTCTTAGAATACACTCCTTGTGTTCTTTGCTTGTCTCTCTCAGGAACAGCCCCATCCCCTTCCCACCACTCCAATGAGGCAGCACAGAATTTGGGGGATGATGGTAATTTCCATATTAAGCAATGCAAAATAGAATTATTAATGGGACAATAGGAATAACATTGCTCTGTGAACAAATGTGCTCTTTGGCTATTTAAAGTATATTACTAATGAAATTAAACGAGATACTGATTTGGTATTGTGCAGTTGACACACATACAAGAAGCATATCCCTTGCAAAATGTTGTAAATTTTATTAATCATTTAGCTGTTGTTGAGCAACAAATAACAAGTATAAAAGATGAAATTTTCCCTCAACCAGGCATTAGTTGACAGACAGTAGAGCACTTATTCAGAAGAAAATATCCCTGAAAATCTATTTTTCTGGAAACAAATAAATAGTAATTAGATGTTCGAAAACAATTCACTAACTTAGAACAGAAATTCTAAGTTATATTATTGTTATTTATTACTTTGGTTTACAAAAATTCTCCAATGACCTTTTGGTTTGCATATACTTATATTAGTCCATTCTGTAAACAATTACAAAAATAATCTAGATCCTCATACAAGTACTATGCTGATGGTATCATGTAAACAGTTTTCTTCAGCAGCAGCCACACTTTATGTTTTTTTTCCTTCTTGCAATAGTAATAAATCTACAAAGAATCTCACATCATTATATAGCCTGTCTCATATTTGGAAAGAGTAGGGGGGAAAATGAAGTTTGTAGAAAAAGGAAATTTGGAAGCAGAGTAAGAAAAATTATGTCAGAGAACTGAGAGCTATGCTTGCCATTTTAGCAAATACCAACCAATGTTCTTGTCACATGCAACAGAGATGAATTGGATGAAAATCCTACTCAGTTTCCAGATATTGTCTGGCTTCTGTCAGCTAGTGCTAAAAACTCCACCTGTCTTAATTAAAATAGTACTACCTGTCACTTAATGCAGGAATTGTCGCTTCTCAAGAGAAGATCCCAAACCAAACCGATACATCCTTTTTATTTCTTCACCCCCAACTCCAATTATTGACACCAAGCCTTTTCCTCTCCATCTCCAAGTTTGTTTGTTTTTTGCTTTTTTTAAAAAAACTCATATAATCTCAGTTGAGCCTACACCCAAGAAAAGGTCAGGACATTTCAAAATGCTTGGCATGCAGAAGAGGAAATC
The DNA here is from genome assembly GCA_032468115.1 of Grayia smithii. Taxonomy (NCBI): domain Eukaryota; kingdom Metazoa; phylum Chordata; class Lepidosauria; order Squamata; family Grayiidae; genus Grayia; species Grayia smithii. Next base: position 20,125 of record JANHFM010005535.1, on the reverse strand, counting down.
TTTTCTTGAAGAGTAGATAGAGGAAATATTTGGTTGAATGTTGCTTGAGCATAATTTTTACATTTTATTACATTTGAACTTTTATTCAATTCTGGATCACTTTTTGGAAATGTTTAGACTGGTCCTGAGTGTCTCTTTCATTCCTGTTGCAGTTTTTATTCTTACTGCTTCTGCTGCTGCTGCTGCTGCTGTTCTTGTTGCTGCTCCTGCTGCTGTGGTGGGAAGGTGGGTGAAATGTTGCATTCACTTTTGACACACTCGCATTCGTCAACATGGAGGTAAGAATAATCCATGGTGAAATCATTGGGGCAAATCAAGGTCACTTGCTTCTTCGTAGTCTTTCGCTCTTGACAACAGTTGCATATATGATCCATCGTGCTTGCTTTATATGAATACCTGCATGGTGAAAGCAAATTGAGATTGAGATGAGCTGCTGCAGGATGAAGTCCGCTACCCTTCACCAACCATTATTTGGTTTCATCAGATTTTTGTCTTTTCAATGCCATTTTGCATAGTGTTGGGCTGTCAAAACATTACAACCTACAGAAGTGGTCCCCATCTTTGGCAACTCTATGACTTGTGGATTCAACTCCCATAATTCCTCACACAGCATGGAGGGCTGAGGAATTCTGGGAATTGAAGTCCATAGACTTAAAGTTGCCAAGACCCCTGACCTACAGTATCTCTATCAGTGGAATCAGTTTTGGGGTCCTTCAAATTATTACTGCGTTTTTCTTTCCTCCTCCTTGTTCATTGTTGGCACTCTCTTCTCTCACTCACCTGCTTGCTTCTACCTTTCCTTTGACATCTGCCAGACACCACATCTCCCATTTGTTGATCATCTGCCATTTCTTTCCTCAAGGAATGGGAGCTAGGTCTGCACCCTGATCCATCTAAAACTACCTTAAATAGCAATGGAATTGAGTCTCAGCTGAGCTTCCATTTCAAATGTTGAAAGTTGAAATTAAAATGGCATCTGGACTACTTTGCAGGTATCCTAAGAACCAGATCTTGGATAGTTTCTTTGCTTTCATATCTCATGGCATACAAAGATTTTTTTAAACAGTTGTTTTACAATGATGCAATAAAATTCAAGGTTACTTACTTTGAAAAACTGTCACATTGGCCTTCACAGTATGTTACTTCAATAGGTGAAGAAGATTCACAGCCATTGTGTTTTATGGTTTTGGTGATATTTTTTGGTGCACAGAGTTCCACCTCTTTAGAATGGAAGAAAAGAGAAACAGTAAAAAAAAATCTTGAGTCTCTGATCACAAACATAAAACAAACAAACAAAAAATAAAAGAAAGTGTATATGTGCAGGTAGTCCTCAACATATGACCACAATTGAGCCTAAAATTTATGTTGCTAAGCAAGACAGTTGTTAAGTGAATTTTGCCCCACTTTACAATCTTTCTTTCCACGGTTATTAAGTGAATCACTGCAATTCTTAAGTTAGTATCACAGCTGTTAAGTGAATCTGGCTTCCCTATTGACATTGCTTGTCAGAAGATCACAAAAAGTGATCACAGGACTTCAACTATCATAAATATGAACCAATTGCTAAGTGTCTTAATTTTGATCATGTGATGCTGTAACAGTTGTAAATGTGAAAAATGGTCATAAGTCACCTTTTCAGTGCTGTTTTAACTTTGAGCAATCACTACATTAACTGTTGTAAGTTGAGGATTACCTGTATAATGTGTGCATGTACTGTATGTGACAAGTGATGATAACCATGTCAATTTGCTTCTGTAGAGAATTGTGTGGCTATCAATCCTAGCAACTTTGCCTACCAACTATAATAAGTGGGCTTGAATAGAATTGAAGTCCAGTACCGCTGTCTGAAAGGCTATAGTAGAATCTATAGCAACACAAAAAATGGCTTTATCGTTGATACAAATCTGAATTTTTTGACTTATGCTACTATAACTTACTTGGACGTTCACAGAACTTACAACATCCACCATCAATTAACTTCACATACTCCTATAAAAATAAAATATTTCAGACTTTAATTTATGATTAAAACCATCATTTCCCCCCATAAGTGTATCATGTAGGATTAGAATTAGAATTTTTTATTGGCCAAGTGTTATTAGACACACAAGGAATTTGTCTCTGGTGCATAAGCTCTCAGTGTACATGCAACAATAATGATAGATCATTATCATAGTCATTGTAAACATACATTCATCATAAAACATTAAATACAACACTTAGTGATAGTCATGGATACTGAATAAGCAATCAACAGAAATCATACTAGGATATTAAGTAAACAGTATAAATCATAAGATACAAGCAACAAATAGTCATAAGAAGATAAGGAGATAAGGTAATAGGGAGGATGAGAATAATGATAGTAAATGCTGCCTTTCTGGATAGTTTGACAGTGTTGTGGGAAGATGGGAGATGGCATGGGGAAAAATTGTCCTTGTGTCTAGTTGTTCTGACATGCAGTGCCCTATAGAGTTGTTTTGAAGGCAGAAGTTGAAATAATTTATGTCTAAGTAACAGTAACAGAGTTAGAAGGGACCTTGGAAGTCATCTAGTCAAACCCCCCTGCTCATGCAAGAGACCTATACTAGGGATTCAAACCACCAATCTTTCTGATTGACAAGCTCAACATCTTAGCCACTGAGCCACCTAGGATGTGAGCCCTCTTTTTGACATGTGCAGTATACAGCTACTCAATGGAAGGCAGGTTGGTAGCAATTGTTTTTTCTGCAGTTCTAATTATCTGTTGAAGTCTGTATTTGTCTTGAATGGTTGCAGAACCAAACCAGACAGTTATAGAGTTGCAGATGACAGACTCAATAATTCCTCTGTAGAACTGTATCAGCAGCTCCTTGGGCAGCCTGAGCTTTCTGAGTTGATGCAAGAAGAACCTCCTTTGTTATGCTTTTTTGATGACGTATTTGATGTTAGGTATCCATTTTAAGTCTTGAGATATTATAGAACCTAGAAACTTGAAGCTCTCTGCTGTTGCTACTGTGTTGTCTAGCATTGTGACTGGTGGTAGTGTAGGAGGATTTCTCCTAAAATCTACTATCATTTCTACAGTTTTAAGTGTGTTCAGTTCAAGACTGTTCCGGCCGCACCAAAAGGCTAGTTGTTCAACCTCCCTTCCGTATGCAGATTTGTCGTTGTCTCAAATGAGACCAATCACTGTTGGTCTGCAAACTTCAGTACTTTAACAGAGGGATCCTTTGAGATGCAGTCATTGGTATAGAGAGAGAAGAGGAGAGAGCACACAGCCCTGAGAGCCCCCTGTGCTAATTGCATAGGTATCTGATGTGATTCTGCCTAGGTTCACCTGCTGCTTTCTGTCTGTTAGGAAGCTTATGATCTGCTTACAAGTGTGGCTAACTGATTTAGTTTAGTTAGAAGAATAGAACTTCAATACAAACAAAAGCAAAACAACACTATTTGGGGCAACAGTCCTAAAAGGATATTATATATCTTGATGCATCTACTTCTTCTATAAATACTATAAATGAAACAACAACAGAAGCATTCTCACTAATTCTCTATCTCAGTATTCACTTTGCTTTGAATAGATTGTCTCCTTTAGTACAACCTAAAGCTAAGTACAACCAACAATGGCAGCCAATTATTTTACAGTTTTATACAGCTGTTTAGATCACAATGTATTTTAGCAATAGAATGTCAGATTATGGTTGAAGCTTTTGCTTAAATTCAACTGATACAGTTCAGTTGTAAACCTTCCATAATAAACCCAATTAATTCCAACTTAATCTTTTGATAAAATCCACTTTCACCACATAGAACCAAATATGATAATCAGTGAAACTTACAGGCGGGCAATTTGGATCAAATGGAGGGCAGCCTTTCTTGATAGTGACAAGAATGTATTGGTTCTCAATAAGATCACATTCATATGAAGTACAATTGTTTCCTGGTGGGACCCAAATTTCTCCTGGCTGAAAATAGTCACAATTGTAGTTATTTATTTATTTTAGAAGATAACATAAAAATAATTCATGATCATAAATTCCTTAATTTCTCAGAGAACAGAACTGGGAATGGGGTGGAGGCTGGCATGAAGTTGAGTTAGAGGTGTCCTCAAAATGTGAAACAATAGAAGTGAAAATTTTGGACGCTGAGGGATACAGCAACTGGATGGATCCTAGCATTCCTTGACTTATGCTGAATGTGATTTGTTAAATTGGTGCATATATAGTTTGATGAAAACAGTTGACTTGGCATGCCCACCAACAATGGAAGCTTGGCCTGGGGTTGAGTTATGGTTGCCCGTCCAGGGAATCCTGAAAAAGGGATGTTCCCTATCACAAACTCAGTATAGGAAGTTCTCACTTAGCAACCATTCAAAGTTACAATGCACTCTTAAAAGCTACTAACAATTACCATTCAAAGTTACAAACACTTCAGGTATTTGGCAACTGGCCTATATACATGGCCATTTGCAGCATCCTGCACTCACGTGACTGCATTTTATGATGGTTTTGCCAAAAGCTGGCATTTATTTCTATTTTTGGGGGGCAAAAAATGGTGCAGAGCAAACAACTGGTTCACTTAATGACCCTGGTGTTTGCTTAGCAACTGCCAGAAAAAAGGTTATAACATTGGATCAGTATTAGATACACGAGTGGATTAAATGTGAATTTGTTGAACAGTGGAGTTAGCAAAATTGTAAGTTACCTTGATCACTTGGGCAGGAGAGGAATCCAAAAGAACACAAGCAATCTGCTTACATTGGCCACAGCATTGTCCAGATACTTCCTGGTATTCATGACCCTGTAGTTCAGAAAAATGGGAAAAATTCATAAAATCGTAGATCTCTTTTAAATAAGTAGTGAGTAGATGGATAGATTCAGAGAGTTTGAAAGCCATGAATTTTTATTGTTTTTTTTAAAAAGAACAATGTGGCTTACCAGCGGGCATGTTTGGTCACATGTTTGAGACACACACTCCACCTTGTTTTCTAGATCTTCTTCTTCAGAGCATCTGCATGATATGCATAATCCTCCTGGTACGACTGCCCCAGGCTGAAGAAGGAGAAAAGTGAAAAGTAATAAATAATTCTAACCTAATTTCATACCTGGAACTACTACAATCAATCTACTTGTGATCTGCTCTTCAGAAAGAGCCATCATACTCGTTGCTTCTGTTTTGATCTTTAAGATGTCAGGTGAAGATCTTCTTCTTATTATTTTTTTTACAAAAAGGTTTTCACACTATTTGGCTTTTATTTTTATTGTGGTCTTCCTGTGAATTTGAGTGCTGTGTTATAATTGCTTTTGTTTTTATTCTTAATACTGATGAATGATTTCATCTTAGTGTATGTTGTGGTTTTTGGTTAACCATGGATTGCATAATGTTTTTAATTTCGTGGTATTCTTACAAGGGTACTACATTTCTTGAGCAGGATAGAAATATGAAATAAATAATGATAAAGTTGAGAACAAATGCAAATAAGAGCAGGCTTTTATATTTTCAAAAAGGAAGAATTTTACCATTGCCATTCCTGAAACTAGAGCAAACTAAAAATAAGCAAACTAGAGAAGCAAAAATGGTCTCCTATAGGAAAAGCACTGTTAACATTGGACTTGAATTAGTTGCTTAAGTGGTGCTATTCTTCATTTTAATGAAAATTACTTACACTGTAGAACTTTCCATCGACAACACAGCCTGGTATTTTCACTGTGGGACACAAAGTTAATATTATAATTAATCTTAGCACTTGTTCTCAACAGATCAAATTAACCGAGAAGGAAAAATGACATAAAATGACACAATTTGCTCTTTAAAGATTTCCTTTTAAGAGTGTGTGCAGTAACAAAAAAATGTTTATTTAGCACACAGTACAGAGTAGGAAACTTGAGTAATTTAATCTTTGGGAATTCTAAAGCATTAGTTCTTACCCGATGCATCTCTCAAACAGAATTTTTCCTGCTGAGCTCCATATATGCTGGGCTGTGATACTGAGTATTTTGAGCAAGTATGTTTAAGCAATTTTGCAAGATATGTTTCAGACCCACTGTTGGAATTTACTGTGTATTTTTCTTACTGTTACACAGCAATATGCAGTGGAATCCAATGACAATGAAAATAATGAATGCTTCATTTAGAAGAACAGTTATTTCTATTACATGAATGACAATGCATTGAATTGCAAATGTTAATGCTGATAAAATGTTTTTTAAAAATAGAGATTAAGCAGAGATGGGGTAGAACATATTTTTACATATTGGGAATAGGCTACTTTCATCCATACGTATTTTGTACGAATAGCATCTTTGACAGAAATATTCAGTAACTTTGCTAGAATCACCCTCAGCAAGGTCAGTTAATTTATTTGGGACAGTCCTCACATGATTTAAAGGTGGAAAAAACAACCAGTCCCTTTAAAACTGTATGTTGCTAACAGGCTAATAGCAGAAATGACATATATAAGAAATTAAGGATGTCCAACCTCAGAGCCAGTGTAGATCAAACATTACCTTACACCATGAAATACAAAAAACCCACAAAAAGAGATCTCCTCTGAAATGGCTGTCCATGAGAGAGGATGAATGTACTTTCTGCATTTTTGCAAACATTGGAATATGGGGGTAGGGGAGAATATTAAAGCAATACAGCAATTGTTTTTAAAAATGGCTCAATTCTTACCACAAGTGGTGTTAATGCAGCAATCTCCTGGCAGATTTTCTTTCTTTAATTCATATCCCAGTGGACAGGTTTCAATAGACCCGGGACAGTGAGAAGTGTTGCACACTACAGAATGAAAAATAAAAAGGTGGAAGAGCAATGGGTGAATTAATACATATTAATATTTATTAGCATCACTTTGTCTACACTTTATCTTGAGCAAATCAAAGAGTGGATTAAGTTATAGTGAATCCAGTACATTGTGTATTTAAGCATAAGTTTGACCTGTGGTCGTTATAATTTCTGATGCAATTGTTTAAGTTCATTTTTATCAAAACAGAATTGTCAGTGAGTTACTCAACAGCATAGCTGTATCCTTTAAGCATTAGCTTTTGATTTTGTAGAGACTAGAAAGTGCATCTATGGGGTCCTTGGTGCTCTCTGAACTTGATGGTTTTCTTGCAGAGATTCCAGTACCAAATAGTTAACATCAACAGTACACTGAGGATGTTACTTAGTTTGGTAACAAAACATCTGCAAAAAAACACCAAGCTCAAAGAGCACCAAGGAACCTACAGTCCAATCCGGAGCTAAGTATATTCTTTTCTAAAGTACTCCCATATTTTTCATTCATTACTAAATTTATTTTCCTGCCTATCTCATTTCAAGGCAAATATTTGCAAAGCGGACAGATTAACTTCTCTAATAGATGATTTATAATACTGAGCCTTGGTTAAACTGAAGCAGCCACTGTAATCTAACAAGTGGGAGTTTCAAAAATGAAAACTGGCATGCTAGCTTGGGTCATTTACAATACAATATTGTACTTGAAAATTATACTTACCACATTGTTTTTGAGGGCAGCACTTTTCTTCAGGGGTTAATATTGTGATGGGTACAAACCCTTCAAAAGAACATTCCACAGGAGTAGCTTTGGTAGGACATGGTTCTTCAATACATTGTACCAAAAGAGAATATTCCTCACAAGTACATTTCTGGCAATTGCTAATCCAAGTTTCTCCAGGCTGTGAAAAGAGATATTTTTGAATATATTCATTCTCATTCTCTCTCTCTCTCTCTCTCTCTCTCTCTCTCTCTCCATCCATCCCCATCCATCCATCCATCCATCCATCTATCTATCTATCTATCTATCTATCCATCCATCCATCCATCCATCCATCCATTTTTAAATATATATGTACACATACATACGCTGTACATATACATATATATATAGACATACACACATAAAGTATAAATTTCTGTGTTGTGTGTAAGCACCTCCATTGCAGCTGCCATACATCATTGATTTGGAGAAGTGGATTGGGTCACATATGGGGGAAAGAAAGATTTACAAGCAAAAGTATGCACAATTATTATAGTGGGTTTTCCTGTTGCTACTTGACACTGAGACAATGGATGCAATTTTTCCTATTTCCTCATTAAAATCCACCAAACATTGAAAAAGTCTTGAAAACATTATTTTCCAGGAAGCTCCTATTACACATAGAGTTTCACCCATCCACCCATAACACTTACCACTTTGGGTAACCCATCTGGTCCAGTACAACCTGGAAAAAAATGTATATTTTGCACTGAAGAACATCTAAGTTTCATCATTTGATGTATAATAATTTATTATGTTTTAACTAGTTACTGTTACTGTTATTATGTTTTAACCAGTTACTGGGTAGCTTGTAACATTTAAAAACAATGCAGAACATTATATAAAACACAGCAATACATATGCAGCAGCTGAGAAACCAAACCAGTCTAGAGAAAGCAATATGCATATTAAGGTTTCCCCCTAACACACTAACCTCCATGTCTGAAAACATCCATGGGCCTTCAGAAAGGCTAGCAGGGTCAGATCCACTCTAGTCTCAGGGGGAATCGTATTCCAAATGGAAGGAGCAGCACATGAGAAGGTCCACTTTTTGGGTCCCACAAGCTGATATTTTTTTAATTGATAGGATCTACAGCAGAGGTCTTCAAACCTGGCAGCTTTAAGACTTGTGGACTTCAACTCCCGGAATTCTCCAGTCAGCTGTGCTTAAAGCTGCCAGGTTTGAAGA
>JANHFM010005533.1:98928-112742 GCA_032468115.1 Grayia smithii | reverse complement strand
GTAAAATCTCCATTCCCACCCCACTCCAGGGGAAGGTTACTGCAAAATCCCCATTCCCTCCCAATCAGCTGGGACTCAGGAGGTAGAGAATAGATGAGTGTGGGGCCAGTCAGAGGTGGTATTTACCGGTTCTCCAAATTACTCAAAATTTCCACTACCGGTTCTCCAGAACTGTTCAGAACCTGCTGAAATCCACCTCTGCTATAACTACACTTTTATGATATCTGTCAGGAGATTAGCCAGTCCTAACCTGACACCTGTCAGGTATATGGAGGCCAAAACCCAGAATCTCAGCATGGATAGCCTTGTTAGCATCAAGTTATTATGGGAATGATGGCCTAAACATGTTTGAAAGGTGTTTCAACTTCGTGAATGTTACTTGGAATTATTACCAAAGTAGAGAGCAAATCTACGTAAAGCCCATTTCTTCCTTCCCTTTGAAATAAAAACTAGACATTTGACACTGGGATGGAAGAGGATAGGTCTTTTCTATTTTTAATACTTATTTCTGTAGTAATATTTTGCACTCAAAATATTTTTTCTAAACATTTCTACCATAAAGAAAAGTGTGGTTTTCCTTTGAAGCATGTAATGCAGATACGTGGAAATTTGACTGAGGAAATGACTAAGAGGAAGCTAAGTAGCTCATTCTTATTTCTTTGCTTGAATCACAACCTTTTCATGGCTACTTCTAATTTTTAAACTATCACAACATTAAATGCATCTGTGAATATTCTCCAGTAGGTTCATTCACACGTTTGAAAAGACTTTGAGTGAGCCTAATACCTGTGACTCATGAAAACAGCAGGTTTTTCTATGTAGAGCCAATGCAGAATTTCTTGAAGCAGCTCTTTTTCAGCTTTGGACAGAAGTCTGGAAAAACTTGGGCTGCTTTAATGACTACAGAGACGTACTGTGCGTATGTTCAGAGCATATATCAAGCACTTTTTAAAAATACTTTTTTGAGGTGTGCACAGCTATAATACCTAATGGGGCTGGGTGTGCGTTAAGATTAGATTTCAGGATGCCAGTAGTATTTTTAAATAAAGTTGGAAAAATGGGTTTTAAAAAATCCTTCTGTCAGTACAATACCTCCTGTTTGAAGGTTAACCTTTATTCCTTTATATTGTTTATTATGTTACATCCTACTTTTCTTCCAATGAGCTCTAGCCAACCCTTCTATTCTCACAACACAGATATGGCTGACCTAAAGTTACTGAATAAATGTCTATATGGAGATTCTAAATCATCCAGGTCATGGTTGTCCCAAAGGTGCTTTTCAAAAAGCAACTGGACCTCCTTGGGTTTTTTCCTCCCTGAATATGTTTCGCTTCTCATACAAGAAGATGCTGAAGTTCCAAGAAGAACTGAAGAAGTTTCTTGGATGAGAAGCAAAATGTATTCAAGGAGAAAAAACAAACGAAGTCCAGTTGCCTTTTGAAAAGCATCTTTGGGTTACTGAATGAGCTTTATGGTTAAATGTGGGTCTGCCCTAACCAAAACTAACTCCGTAACGTTTGTAACTCTTAACAAACCATAGTTTAATTTGTGTTTTATTGGTATTTCAATGAATTCCTTCAGAGTTTATGATATGCAGATTATTTAATAACAATGTCATGATCTGTGACCTGGACTTTTTTAAAGGCATCCGATTATGAAATTCGACAATATGAACCTGCCAAATGGGTGTGTACATCTCTTAAAACCATAGACTGGGATGCTGCCATCAATGCTGGCTTCATGAAGCTCTTTAACTATATTAAAGGCAAGAATGAAAAAGGTAATATACAGGTTATTTGAGCACCAAATGTATGTATTCTATTTTTTTGAAATTGTTCCTCTTTTTTCACATGGAAAAAATTCATGTTACACACAGACATATTTCATCATTTCCCAAAATGTGTTGCTTTCCTAATTGTCTTACATGCATACTCTAAAATCATTTATTGGAAGCTGTTCTCTATTTTTTAGCTAAAGGTACATACAAATATTTTAATAGACATTTCAAAACATGGATAAAGATAACTTCTTAAAAGTTATTAGAAAAATAATCATTCCTGAGGACATTCATTTTACCAATGATTGTGTGGTCAAATTGCCTCAGTCCTCTAATTTATTTTTTTAATTGCAAAAAGTGTTTAATAATTGCATTGGAATCAATTTTCTTCTGTAGTAGTCAGGTGCATTTTTAAATATTACTAAAGTTATCTTATTTGTAGATTTAACTGGATTTCTGCCCAGAAAGCATAGTAGATATATGTATTTGGTGTTTGATTGATTTGGTTTAAGCTTAGTCATTATTTATTTTGTGTGCAGTTTAATATTGAGCTGTATATTTGCCAAGAATGAAACTATTTTAATCATTGTTTTTGGCTGATAGTATTATTTAATGTATGACAGATTTCAGGATTTTAGCATCTAATTTAAAGACTTAATCCTTAAAGTTTAGCAGTGTGTTTAGTTTGCTTCTTGGTCGGGCTAATGACATGATTTTTCCTGCCTTTTGCAGGAACAAAGATAGCTATGACAGCTCCAGTGACATGCTATGTCCAGCCAGGAGCTGGCCCATTCTCCGAGTCCATCACAACAGTTGCCTTTTATTTGCCATCTCAGTACCAGGCAAATCCACCCAAGCCTTCAGAAGCAGATGTCTTCATCGAATCTAAGCCAGCAATTTCGGTCTTTGTCAGGTAAATATTGACCTCTGGATTCTTGGACTGTAAAGGCAAGGACGGAGGAGAGAGATGTTATGTTCAGACGTGCAAGGTATTGTAATCTTACAATAAAAGTGTTAGTACTCATTGGTTGGTGTTTCTTGTCTGGACTAGACTGGGTCTTGGTATATCACTTATATTTAAAGGACAAGTTGATAGCAATGTTTTTGAAATTTAATAGTTTTTTTTAAAAAAAAGCTATACAGGTAACGCAGTCCCTGTTTAAAATATCTGCATATTACTTTATCTGGTGCATATTATTAACTAGCCAGTTGATATTTGTGAGAGAAAGGTTCCCCCTCCCCCTTTCTAGAGATCTTAATGTTTAATCAGTTAAGGTGAAGGATAACTCTTGTACACAACAGCTACTTGGTCATAATAGAGTATATCAGAGCTAAAAGCTATTTAAAACTGTTAATAACTGTTGCCTGCCACCTTGTGGTGGATAAAATATGTTGTCTATGTTTAAAATATTCTGGGATTTTAAAATAGCCTGCTAAAATCAAAAGTTGTCAGTTGTTCTCAGATACTTTAGTAATTTTAAATTACTAAATATACAGTTTTTCAATTTCTGAGCAACTTTGCTTAAGATCTAACAGTTCTACAAATAATGATAATACTAAAAAGAAATTAGAGGATGGAAACAAGTATTCTATGGATGAAATCTGCATTCTGTGAAAGGTATTTTATATGCCATTACAGAAATCTACATTTGCATCTTCTCATTTCTTCTTTCTCTTAAAACCGTCTTTGGAATTGCCCATGTTATTTTTTTTTAATCCATGAATCTTACTGTTAGTTGTATTCAGAGCTAATTTATGTTTGTTCAGCATTCCATGCTCATATGAAAACATCATGAAGGTATATGGTATTTATTTGTTGCTTTTATAATATATATGGATGGATTCCCCTTGTGAAAAAAATAAACAAAGGACAGATGATAGATGGCTAAGAATAACATAAAGCAATGCTTAAATTCTGGGGAAAGTATTTAACACTAATCTTGAGTTTTGACTTCAGCTGTTTGGTCTAGGTACTGCTTTGTCAAAATATGTATGTCTGTTCTTAACAGATCATTTGGAGGATTTGCTAAAGCTAAAAGAAATCAAGACGAAATACAGGCACTTGCTGAAAGTTTAAAGCGGGATGGAAGAACATTTCAAGAAAAGATCTATTATACTGCTGGTTATGACAGTCCATTTAAGTTGCTAAACAGGCGTAATGAAGTTTGGCTTATCAAAAGAAGCTAAAATCTTTCTACAGCAATACAGATTATAAGTATTAACTTTTAAATGCTTAATTTAAAAGGGAGTAGTTTTCGTTATATATGAAAGCTGGGTTTTTGTATTTTTTCTAACACGTCTTCGCTTTTACCATTGCCTAAATTTCTATGCTGGTATAAAATTGATCTTTTTTTGGGGGCTAAAATGTGGCTAATAGAGTAATACTAATAATTATTTTATAATATTTATAATACTTGAAAGTGTGATGAATTCTGTTTTGTAGTAAATTAACTGAACTTTCTACAAAAACAGTAATGCTTAAGCCTTTTTCACTAAATTGAAGGCTTAATCTGGGGAGATAGGAAATTTGAAAGGCAGGTAAAGCAATCTAGAATCTCCATGAATCTCACAGTGGTTTCTAGAGTTTTGTTTTTCTTCATCGGAAGGCAAACTGCTAAATTGCATTATTTTGCTGCAGATCTTTGCTGCAAAATCAAGCATAATGACCTTTGATAGTCTTGAGGCACTAATTAAATCAAAAGTCATCTCAAATTTCCCACTTCCACAGCGAAAGGAAAAGGGGCAGAAAGTTACATCCCTCTTGCATTACCATATCCCTTGGGGGGCGGAAATTAAAAGGCAGAACTCTTGAGATGGCCAAGAAAGAAGTTACTTAACTAAGCTAAGATAGGAAGATCCTATCTGCGTACCCCTTTGGCCCTTTTGGAAATGTTACCTAAAAGGTAAGAATGTTAACGCCAATACCCAGCTTCCTTTTAAATCAAATACTGGTCTGAGGATTTTTAAACACTTCCTATGTGTCCTGTAAATCAAGGGTTGCTGAATTTGGGAGGCACTTGTGGCCTGTTTAGGGGGCAGTTTTTAGGGTGAGATTGAGAGTAGCTTGCTTCAAAGGGGCCTCCCATTCCCTTTCACCTCCTCAAAATATTGATTGTGGACCTTAATTCTTTGAACTTTGCCAATCCTTCTTCTGAATAATTATTGAATATATAGGTAGTTCTCATTTAGCAATTGGTTCCAGCAACTAAGTCATTAAGTGAAGTGGTTGCTATGTGAAAATCATGTAACTGCTTATGATTTTACTTGTAACTTTCCTTTTCCCCCACTCCCTCACCTTTTCTAATACTCATCCCAGTGCTAGAATAATTAACTAGAGTGTAATTGGTATTTACATTCATTAGAGAAGAGTAAGAAGGCACACAATAGGCAATAGACATTGAAAGGAATGCAGTAGGTTGGCTGTTGTGCTTGCAGCTGCTTAGGAAGCAAAGAAAAGCCTTCAATGTGAAACTGATTAGGATCTTGTCAGTTTCAGATAGTCAGTTTCAGATAACAATCCAGTGGGCTGGACTGTTCTAATCAAATTATTAAGGTCACAGAACTGACCTTGTTTACTTGTAGTTAGGAAGTTGTGTGTGTGAACAAAAGCAGGTCAGGAAATATAGCTTGTTTAAGCAATCTGCAATGGGGCAAGGAAGGGGAAAAAAACCAAGTCAGCCAAAGGACAAAGCAGTATAAGTGCTGACTGACCGTTGTGACACAACACATGACTTGATAGAGATGCTGCAAAGGTCATAAATGCAGGCATTGGTCACAATTACATTTCCAACAGTTATAACTGCAGAAGGTCACTGTTTGAGGCAGTCGCTCAACAAAGACTACTTGACCTTAAGAACTAAGAAGGGATATCCTTAATGGGAAAACCAGGTTCCAGTTGATTGTTACACTTAGATGCCACAATGTATGTAAATTATCATTCACATGCTATAAATATTTAAAAATATTCATGCCTGAAAGAGTTGATTATGCTTAGATTCAACTGACATTAGTTTGTGCTTTGCTTTTGGGTGAAAATATTTGTGAACCCTTGAAAGCTATAGTGGAGGAAAGTTAGCAAACCGGCTCACTAGAGTTCAATGCCATTGTCTTCCATATAGCATGTGGTGAGTTTTTCTACCATGGAAACCTGCAATATTGCCGATCCATGTTGCTATAATGAAAAGTAGCGTAACTTGGTCAGATAACAATGGGCCTTCCAAACTCCTACATTAATGCATTATTAATGTATGATTTCCACTTTTACTGCATAAGCTGTGTATTTTTATTCCTGAAAGTTTGTAAGGTGCTATAGATCTTTTTTTTTTTAAAGGATTAATGTAGAGTTCAATCCTGGTATTTCAGCTAAAATACTTATCAAAGATCTCCTAGTTATCCTGTATTTTATTCAGTATAATGTGGAAAACAACTAATTGTATTGTTGCTTTTAAATGAAGTTGTATTGTATTCCTCTTGTTCTTCCTCTTGTTTGTGTATACAGATAGTCGACTTAAAACCAGTAGCTCAGTGACTCTTTGAAGTTATATTCCCCAGGGCTACTTACAACTCAGATTTTAAGTTCCAATGGCCACTTCCATCACGTGGTTGTATTTTGGATGCTTAGCAATCAGCTTACCTTTACGGCCATTTGCAGCATCCCACAGTCATGTGACCACAAATTACCGATATGCTTTTTTTTTTTTTTTGCCAGAAACCAGAATTTGGGTTCCCAACAAAAAATGCCCATTGTGAATAATGGTTTTACTTAAGGACCGTGGTGTTAGCTTAATGGTCACGATGAATAACTTAATGACCACTGCAAAACAGTTTTAAAATTGGGTATGGTCATACAGTGAACCATTTAACAACTGGCATGATTTACTACCATACGTCTGGGCTCAATTACAGTCATAAGTTAAGAACTATCTGTATAACAGGGAATAGCAAACTGGAAGATACAAAATATAGTATTTTGTGCCATAATTAATAGAAAGAGGAAATGTTTCTTTGTACATATTAATTTTTAAACTGTAGCAAGACATAAAAACTCTCACTTTTAAAATTTCATGCCCTCTTACATTTGACTTGATCATACCAAACTTTAAAAGTGCTTTTAATACTAAACAGAAGAGGCAAGCCAAAAATTAGACATTGTTTGTAAGCAATTAAATGGTTTACTAATATATACTCAAGCCCACAGTATTTAAAAACAAATACTGTACTTATAGCTTTACTAAAAACATATGATATAATGTTTTCAAATTAATTATATTTGCTTTTGGGAACAAATCCTTATTTGGCAAGTATGCTATTTTGTAAAAACATCTTGGTTTAATAGGTATTGTATAAATACATTGGTTGAAGCACAAGGAAAAAAAATTAATGAAAATAAACATGTCTGTATATGGCTGATGTATGTGCAAGTAAGTATATTAAAAATGTTCTGAAGAACATTCCACAGAATTCCACAATGTTGGTTTTCCCCACACCAAGCTGATCCAAATGTTCTAAGGAAATCCAGCAGTATTCCTGAAGTAAATCTTGAAAAGTCAGTTTGTAGAAAATTGCCCTAAGGACAATTCCTCCATGGTTTGGAGGAAGAAGAGAACATTCTGGAGTTTTCTGGAATGTTCTGTTTCTGTAATAACATTTTGTACATACTTTCATTCAAGAACAATTGAGTCTTTTCAATACATACTTAGAATTAAGAAATGTTTGTTTTTATTACCTTTGCTTATTCTATTGAGGCCAAGAACCTCACTTCAGGTTTGTGCGCTTAAACACCCACATATACATGGATGCGAACACACCCACACACAATGGATGCAAACACACTCATGCACACAAAGCCTGCTAAACCTACTGAACAGCCAAATCCTTTGGCCCTACCTGTATTGTGTACGTTAAACATAGAGAACTGTCATTGCCATAGGCTAGGTTTCAGTACAATAATTTTTAAGCCTGTGAGCCTTGTCTTGGATTATAATATTTTCCTATTATCGGTAACATGACATAGAAACTACACAACTGGTTCCTTTTAACATTGTTTATGGGAAACTCATCCCTTTGATATGAATGAGTGAAGTATGACGGGGTATACTCCTATGCCCTACATACTTTCTGCTTACTTCAACATCTGCTTTGTCCCTTTTCACTGCTTGCTTCAAACTCCCTGGTTTGAGAACAAGTACTGTAGGTAGATTTTTCATATGCTCATATATACATGTTTCAAACATTTCTAAACATTCTAAGAGTTGACTACACATTGCTGAATTTGAAACCTGGTTCAAAAACAGTAACTGTGTGGGACCGTGGACTCCTAGTGGACAATCAGTTAAAATATGAGGCAGCAGTGTGAGACAGCAGCCCCAAAAGCTAATACAATCCTTGGTTGTAGAATCAAAATCACATGGCGTGTTAGTACTATTTTGTAAAGCCTTAGTAAGGTCACACGTGGAATACTGCATCCAGTTTTGGTCATCACAAAAAAGATGTTGAGACTTTGGAAAAAATGCAAAGAACAGCAACTAAGATGATTAAATGTGTCTTTGGAGACAAAAACATATGAATAATGGTTGCAGGATTTAGATTTGGCTAGTTTAGAGATAAGAAGGACTGGGGGGGACATGATAGTATTCCAGTATTTGGGAGGTTGCTACAAAGAGGAGGGGATCAACTTATTTTCCAAAGCATCAGAGGGCAAGACAAGAAACAATGGATGGAAACTAATTGAAGAGAGAAGCAACCTGGAATTAAGGAGAAACTTCGTAACAGTGAGAACAGCTTGCCATCAGAAGTTGTGGGTGCTTCATCACTGGAGTCCCAAAAGTGCTTTTTCAAGAGGCAACTGGACTTTTCTGGTTTTTCTTTGAAGACATTTTGTTTCTCATCCAAGATGCTTCTTCAGCTCTGAAGCGAGCTGAAGAAGCTTCTTGGATGAGTCCCAAAGATGCTTTTTCAGGAGGAAACTGGACTTTCTTGTTGCCTCCTGAAAAAGCACCTTTGGGAGAACCATGAACTGAATGACAGAATCTCTACAGACCTTTTGGATGAGAAGCAAAATATCTTCAAAGAAAAGCCAGAAAGTCCAGTTGCCTCTTGAAAAAGCACCTTTGGGACAATCATGACCTGGACCACTGAGAATTAGTGATTAATAGACATTAATCACTGGAGGTTTTTAAGAAGACACTGGACAGTTACTTGTCTGAAATGGTACAGGGTCTCCAACTTGAGCAGGGGTTTGGAGTAGAAGATCTCAAAGGTCGTTTCCAGCTCTATTCTGATTGAAATAGCAATAGAGTTCTCAGTCAAGATAGGCAGAGCAAGGTGGATACATAATTTCAATGTGGTTAATTTGAAATTTTGGAACTAAAATGCAGTGTGGTTTTTTTTTAAATGACAACAACAATAACATACATGCTGATGTACCCTCAGCAACCACTATGTTTTCGGGAATGATGGGCATTACTGCAAATGTCAAAGCTACTCTCCCCATAAAAAAAGTAAAATACATGGAATATTCTCCTTTTTTCTTTTGGATCTTTCTTATTATGTGGATTATCATTCTTAGGAGGAAAATCAAACATGTTAAGAGATAAGGAACATTTAATAAATACATTTTAATGATAGCATCTGGATTTCCCAATATGATCCTTTGCTAACGTTCGTTTAAGATGTATGGAAACAGAATGGTCATTAACTCAAGTCGCAAGATGACAAATGGCAGCCTTGTTTATTAAAGCAGAATCACAGCATTGTCTCCATCTTCTTCAGTTGAATGAAGACCCCTGAAATATACAGTATTAACAATATAGAGATGGAGGGCAAAAAAGGAGTCAAGTGTTTTTCATCAAAATAAATTATCTACATACAGGATTTCTCTTAACATCTAAAAATGTAGAAATTCCAAACTCTGAGAAAACAAGAATTACCTTAAGAACTTCCAATATGTACAAATATTATCAAAACCTTACAGACTATCAACTTATGCAAAATTCCTTTTCAAAAATTAAAAGCTTCTTTACAAAACCGTGAGCAAAACTGCAGTTATTTTGTCTGTAGTTTTCTTTACAAGGAAGAAAATGTTACATTTTTTTTTAAATCAATGATAAAATTCTTAATAAACATTAAAGTCTTCTAAATGAGCAATGTTATTTCCCCAGAACGAGGAAATGCTGGCTATTCCTAAAAAGTAAAAGTAATTGTAGTGCACTCTTTGGTAACAAAAAGACAGTTACTGTTGAAACTTTCAAGTGATATGTCATTCAAAGCTCTTCTCTTTTTTTGACAAACAAACGCTAACAATATAGTTTAATAGAAAAGGAAAACATATTCTTCACAGTTCTATGGTGTAAGTTCTCCAATTTACTTTAAAACCGAAACATTAATGGCTGCTTATTATGTTTCCCCTGAATATATCTACATCCCCATTACAAGCCTGCAACTGTTTTAGGTCTCCAAAAAGATACCTCAAAGTTTTTTCAGAGAAACCACACAGAATAAATGGCTTCTGAAGTCCAAGCAGATGGACTGTAACGTGGCTGCATAGCAGTTACTTCTGCATCACAAGTCAGTTTTTTTTTTCTTTTCCAGATGTCATTTTCAAAATTTAAACCAAACCCTTGTTATATTATTAGGACATGGTTAGCTCATAAGAGGAGACTAGATCACATCAGAAGCAGCAGTGGGACAATGCCTTGTCCTGCTAACTAATAGGCTGCACATTTCTTTCAAATAGTCCCTGTGGTAAGTTTACTAGGTTTTATAAATATAATACTTAAAAAGTCACTGCCACCTGGTACCACAGAAGCTTCCCATTGTTTGTTTGTTTTTTGCAGACTTACTTAGTTTTTTACACCCTCAAAAAAGAAAAAAAGAAAAAAAAAGGCATGCTCAAACTAGAATCCAAGAACTGTCATTACTATTATTATTGTTTTTAAGGCTTGAATGCAGAGGTCTGGTTATTAGTTTCTTCCAAACAAAAAAAGTCAGTCCAATTGAGTTGAACAGAATATCAGTGTACTGCATCATCTATACAGTATCCCATACACAAATTCACCCTAAATTGTACTTAGACTCGGTGCCTTGCTTGTTACTTATAAAAGTCTAGCCTCTTCAGCCTCATTTAAACTTTTTTTTTTTAGTTTAAATGCTAATATTAAAAAAAAATCGAAGGGCATTCTGTGTTACCCATTAAGATAACAAGTCCTTGAGCATATTGTCATCCTCAGCAGAGTCTCTATTTTCATTAATATCCATATCATCACTCTCAAATACATCGGGTGGTTCCTCTTCTGAAAACCTGCGAGTTCTGTTTTCTGCAGATTCAACTACTTCTACATCACCCTCACTGATAACAGTCATAGGGCTACTCTGGATCCGGTTTCGAGCACTATACTTGCTACTTGCGGCAGAGGGCGGGGTTCGAGATCTGCTGTATCTTGTGCTGGATAGAGACAGACTCCTTGGCATCAGGCCTTCACTCTTGGCCCATTCCTCCTGGGGCCTTTTGGTCTTGGTCGGAGAACCCACCACGCTCTCACTCAGATCTCCAATAGAATCTACTTTAGCTCTTTGAAATCTTGGGTCTGTATTCTTTAGCATCTCTGCTGCGGACATACGAGAACTGGTGTCGGAGCGGCTCCCTTTTTTAAGAAGGAGCGCTTTGAAGTTGTCATTGCTGGTGCTGCTCTTGCGAATATTTCTCTGAATTGACCCCGCCTGCCTCAGGGAAAGCAGGTTTGGGGAAGAACCAGTAGGTGTAACTGGGGGCGATGGAGAATGATTTACAGCGTGATCTTCCTCAGAATCTTTGCGGCCAAGGACTTTCCTTTTGGATCTGTGATTGTGAGTTGGAAAAAACAGAGAAAAATTATTAGCCTCTCATATAAAGACTTATTTTGCATCCCAATAGGAAAAAGGTAACAAAGTAGTCCTCATTTAGTGACTGCCTCAGATAGTGACCGCAATTACAACAGTGATGAAAATTTTTTATGACCAGTCCTCGTATTTACAACCTTCACAAGGTAAGTTCCTGTGTGAAACTAGAGTAACCTGAAGTAAATTCATAAGCACAGTTAGGGTTTCACTTTATGACCACTTTACTTGATAATCAAATTGTTGGTCCCAACTGTGGTCACTAAATGAGGACTATCTATACTTGTTAAGAAGGAAATATATGAGTACAGTAACTACTGTTACTGAACTTACTGGAAGTGTAGTCTTGGCAAAAAAGGAATTGTATACCATATTTCAGACATAAACATATTTTTAATTCCCAGGCAGAATCCTAAAACAAACAACGTGCATGCAATTTAAAAATTTCTTCTGTTGTTTATTTTGTAAAACAAATATTTGAATCTTGCTAAACACTACTTTTAATGAACACATATTTCCAACCTAATAATCTCTTCCAAATTGAGTATACAGCTTACAAAATGTGCATTAATATGCATTTCCCAATGAAATTGCCAAGGGAATGGAATTAATGAAATCAAAATAAAATTTATAATCTCTGTGGGAAACTATCAAACCAGCAAGCACTTCACTTTCCTATTAAACAGCAATTAGCAAATTGGACACAGTGTTTCACTATTTAGCAACAGCACTCAACTAACTACATTTATGGTCACATGGTAAACACGATATTCATTAAAGCAACAAGTATATACATGGAAGGGAAAAAACTCCCAGAATGTATAGTTTAAAACAGGGAACAAACATGTGATCATCTGAATTGCATTCCAATACAAACTGTAATACCAAGCATGTGTGTCCAAGTACAACAATCTTTAAAGTAACTCAGAAATAATTATTGGAATAAGTATGGCATAGTTTCTGGTCTCTGCTGCAGTAGACTTGAATTACTGTTTGCATTTAATTAGACACAGTGTATGGCAGCCCCACCAATATAATTCCATCCCTGGAAGCAATACCCATCGCAGAAGAGGAGGATACCAATTCAAAATGGCTCAGCCTCCAGATAAAAAAGGAGGGAGGTGAGTGATGTGGCAGACTGGGAGAGAAGAAAACTGTCCTATAGTTTCTGGAAACATACTGGATATACTATAATTATAGGTTCTAACCAGCATATTTTTGATGATATATTCGGCCCCTAAAACAAAAATTAGGTTGTATATTTTTATGTACTTGCAGTAGTACACATCAGCAAGAAATGTTAAGAACAACGGAAAAATGTTTTCTTTCCATATTCAGTCTGACAGGGAGAACAATTTGTTAATACAAAATCAGAAAAGATTGGGAATGCAGATTGTATCACGGTTGTATCACTGTAGCAAATTGAGCAGTGATACATTCACATTACACTGTGTTGTAATATGAAATCAGCATTAATGCAAACTGCTGCTCTCTATTTCTGTCTTACACAAATAATCTAAACAGCACTTGTTGTTTTATCTAACTGTGCAATACAGACCCCCCCCCTAAAGAGCATCATCCAGAAAATTAAAAAAAATTAAGAATATAAAACTATGCAATTTAAAATTTCATTTATGAAAATGTAGTTTTTTTCCTAAGGCCTCTATTATGTATCGTTCTTTCTGTCTTGCCTGACAAGAAGCCTCCTCTGACAAGCATGTAAAGTCTGTGACTAACAGAATGATAACATATATAATATTCTCTTCCATATAGTTTTTTCTCTATTTATTTATTAAATTTTTATCTCACCTTTATTACTTTATAAGTAGCTCAAGGCAGCGAACCTATACATAATACTCCTTCTTTCTCCTATTTTCCTCAAAACGACAACCCTGTGAAGAGGGCTGGGCTAAGAGAGAATGCTTGACCCAAAGTCAGCCAGCTGGGTTTCATGCCTAAGGCAGAACCAGAACTCACAGTTTCCTGCTTTCTAGCCTGGCACCTTAACTGCTAGACCAAACTGGCTCCATTCCTGGTCTTGTTCTTATCATGAGGTTGACTGCTACGCTGGTTATACCCAGCTATTTTATGTACCTAAAAATTTGTAATGTCAAAGGGAATTTTTTATTTATTTTTAGTCTGTTTCCTTCTCTCTCTCTCTCTC
>JANHFM010005533.1:53223-64023 GCA_032468115.1 Grayia smithii | reverse complement strand
AGCTCTTTATATTAACTTGAAAAGTTGGGGGTCGTCTTATATGCCCAGTCGTCTTATACGCCGGAATATACGGTAATATGCACTTTTCGAGATATTGGTTGGCTTATTCATTCACTGGTCACTTTCTTGGTTCGTAGGACCATCATGAGAAGATTCCCGTTTTTGGGATGATGAGTTATACTCAATTATCATCATCAGAAGAAGATGAAGAATCTTTGTATTTGCCACCCCCTGAAATCTATTCCAGGGAACTGGGGCATACTGTGGAGCCAATCTGGAAGCCTCACGAAGACATAAGACATTCACTGCATGAATGGAAGTCTATTAGTGCAATGCTGGAGGTAACCCAATTATGGCGAAAGAATTAACAGTAGGGCTGTTTTAAACGTTAATGACTATTTTGCGATTTTTCCTGGTTTTAATTTGTTTGCATATGCATTTGTTTTTATTCACTTTTTATTATCATTAGCCACCTCAAGTAATGTATTTGAGATGAACAGCCATATAAATCAATTAAATAAAACTTTTTAAGCTAACTGGCATAAAGTAGAGACAGGGCTTGCATCTCCAGCATTCCAAGAAAGCACAAAAGTCATTGCCTGAATTCTTCAAATCCTGTAACGAGGCAGAGAAAGAACACTGAGTGCAACTAACACTATAAATTTGTCACCTGGTCAGAGAAGAAAACAGAGCAACAGATGGGTGAGGATTTGCAGAGATAATCAAAGAGGAAGGTTTAGGAACAATATGTTTCTTTAGTAGGCATGATATCTAGATTACAATGGGGGCCCACTGCTGAAGCAAAAGCTTTGTTTCAAAGTTAATAATAATTTAAGTTCCTTAATAAGTACTGACTTGCCAAATATCATCCAGAGAGAACTGAGAACTTGATGATTCATGTTACGTTCTAAGCAATAAATGTTGGGAAGCATGCTTCATCCATTACGTATAGGTAAACAACAATTAACTACATTTATTTTCACAATGGAGAGGTAAGTAGCCATGACTGAGGCAATCATTCCTTATTATCCATAAATGCACAGGGTAGATATTTAAATTACTCAAAGACAAATGGACAGGATCACCTTGAGCACTCCCTAGTGACAGCCTGTCAACAAATATCATCTGCAAAAGACTGTTCAGTTTTATGCCCCCCTCCCTCATTATGCCTCTTGGGTTTTCTACCTACTGTATTTTTCCATCTATACGAAACTCCCATGTATAGGACGCCCCCCCCCCTTTTCTTATCCAAAATTCAGAAATTAATATTTTCAGCAATCAAAGTTTCGCTCGTGAGGCTAGTTTGCAGAGATACGGTATTGACAGTTTCACAACTGTGGTTCTCATCTCACAAGACGCCCCTCCATTTTTAGGTAAATATTTTTAAGAAAAAGTATCATCTTATACATGGAAAAATACGGTATGCCAACTGTTATTTTCAAATCACTTCCTTGTAATTCTCTGGTTGGTAGAATGAAAAAGGGAAGTATTTAATTCTAGACATGATTTTTTACTTTCAATCTGAATTTTCAGCACAGAGCAACATTTTTCATTTATACTACAGGTAGTCCTCGACTTAACAACAGTTCATTTAGTGACCGTTCAAAGTTACAACAGCAATGAAAAAAGTGACTTATGACCGTTTTTCACACTTATGACCTTTACAGCATCCCCATGATCACATGATCAAAATTTCAGATGCTTGGCAATCGGTCCATACTTAGCAATTGGTCCATACATGGTTGCAGTGTCCCAGGTCATGTAATCATCTTTTGCAACCTTCTGACAAGCAAAGTCAATGGGAAAGCCAGATTCACTTAACAACTAGGTTACTAACTTATCAATTGAAGTGATTCACTTAACAATTAAGGCAAGAAAGGTCATAAAATGGGGGCAAAACTCACTTAACAAATTTCTCACTTAACAGCAGAAATGTTGGGCTCAATTGTGGTCGTACTTCGAGGACTACCTGTACTTCTACCTTTTGTTTACTGCATTAGAATAGCTTGTCTTGAATAAGGAAATAAGGAATAAGGAAATAAAATTCAAGCTGAATTTGCTATTCAATTTTGTTGAATAGAAAATAGCAGTACATTTCTATACACAAAAGTATTTTGATATTTCTCTTATATCATATACATATCTTACATATACTCCAGAGTTAGTTATAAAGATTAACAGTTAGAAGCTCCTAGCTGACCTTGCCTGATGCTAGGATCATTTGAGGATGGAAGTCCACCAGATAATTCCAGAATTTTAATAGTAGACACTATTATCATTTCTAAGAAAACTTAACAACTGTGTCAATGAAGACACCAGATGTTCATTCTGGTTTGTAGACTCTACATTTAGAATATTTTTGGAATAGCATCCAGCCCCAGAACAGAATCTTCTGATCATTTCCACCTGGAAGTTCTGGAGAAATGGGAACCCTTTAGAGGAGTCTTTGGTATGCATAGGTGCAGAAGAGAAACATAGGGAAGTACCCATACAGGATTCAGCCTGTTTCTGTAATATGGATGCAATCTACAACCTTCTAATTAAATGCTTTTCTCCAAATACAAAAAGGAGCAATAAAGAGAGTTAAACAATGTCAGTACCTGTTTTTCCCCTTTCAAAATAGGGCAATATGATCTCATCACTTACCTTCAAAAATACATTTATAACTGGAAACTAAATTATTTCTTAGAATAGCTCATCAACCTAGTTCAGGTAAAGCTTTTATTGCATAACTATCCTGCCACATATACATTTTATGAAGGTACAGATATTGTTGTGCTCTCATTTTTAACTATCCTATTTCCCCACCAATAAGTTTTTATTATTATTCTTTCTAGAGAAAATTTCATTGAGGAAGAAAGGTAGAATTTCTATGCAATACCTTTTCACTGTAATGTTAAAAAACTCTGTATGGAGGCATTCCGTTTTTCTGATCACAGTTGAAGAACAACATATTTTCAGGTCCTCCTGCACTTCACTTGAAGCAACAGATATTCAAGCATTTCTATTCTTGTCAACCACTTTTGAAACCAACTCTTATCATGTGAGGTGAGAAATTACAGAGCCCAGAGATTTTCACTTAGGAATACATTTTCCATACTGAGATTAGAGCAGCAGTTTTTCCCAACTAAAATCTACTGTATTAAACCATATGTCATTTAATTTGAGCACTAAAACAAATTAAAAACCATTTCATCAAATACTTCTGGAAGCAAGAAGGTTAATATTTTCATATTAAATATTTGTTATTCAATTACTAAGTTCTGTTTTTACAGTAAACAATTAATTACACTATTCAAATAACTTTGCCTACAAATGAACTTTTCAGACAATAGTGCCTGATATTCATGCTTTCAATATTCATGACTGAATATTCAAAACTCTACCCAAGATATCAGCTAAGATTTTTTAAAAGGAACTTCAAAGTAGCAGTGAGATTTATTTTAAATACAATACAATACAACACAATACAATCCAAACATGCAAAAATGAAAATAGTGCATTGAGAACACAGTTTTTCAGCTATCAGCTTATATTTCAGACAACCCTTTTACTTTCAAGACATTTTAGCAGCTACCATTCTTCTTAATTCTGTGTCAAAATAATTTAATAAATATCAGGCTATAAAAATGAACTAATCTGAACTAGTGATTTGTCATAACAGTTTCTATGTAATTTGTGCCATTTCTATATTCCAAATTTTTTCTCTACTGGATATTTTAAGACTGGGAATTCTCATTTCCTGGGTTTTGGAGAGGGATTAAATGCAACATTGTGCATTAGGCTTCAAAGTGACAGAACAAACTTGTTTGGTTCCCCAAACACATTAGTGAAAATAAATGAGTTTGGGAATGAATTTTGGAAAAATTAGAAACTGGAAAAACTGGAAACGTTAAGGACTTTGAAAAGATAAATGAGCCCTTAAGGAAACAAAAGGTGGCATAGGTGTGATCTTGTTGATTGAACATGTATTTTTAAAGTTCCTACCTCTCAACACGGACTTCAGATTCAATTTGGCTTGACGATGCAGCTCCTCTACACAGGGTGGCCTGGTGGAAGGTAAAAAGACGTTTTCCTGCTGATGCCAGGGAGCTGTATAATGAACTGTCCATCTACTCTCTTCATCTAGGTTGGAGACAGCTATAAAAGAGCAGAAAAACAAAGATACATTTAATGTCGTGTTAAACACCAAAAGTTAAAAGAATGAAATCGCTTGATAAACTTGGAGAAATGAAATAATGAGTAATTATTATTATAATTATTATAATATTATAATTATAAAAAAATGAAATGAGTAATAACAACCACTTTGATTGCTCACTCTATATTATATGTAGAAAGTCTTTTATGTGGCTTGCTACAACATAGTCCAACAGTTCGAAAAACAGAGTAAAGCACAGTAAAGATGTTTTTAAGAATATTTTACTTTTTATTTCCTTCTGTGTTTATGTGACTCCCACTGAAGGTAATTCCAGACATAGGTTTTGTTTTTTTTAAATGAATGCAATACAATAACATATAACAAAACACGACATCAGCACCATCAGCAGCAAGCAATAACACACTGCAAATGAAACAAAGACTCAAATAATTTCCCAAAGACCCTTTGGAAGATCCGGGACTTAACATAGCACAAGCTAAGGCCCAGTCTGACCTCAGGGGATATGCATTAGTGTTGTACAACTCTAATGGAGTAGGGTTGTGATTTGAAAGAAAATGTATTAGTGCAAGCAAAGTATTGAGGCAACCAGCATCTCTGGAAGTCTTAGCATTTTGCAATCCTTCCCAGATTGTTTCTGCATATCTGTGCATGCATAGTCATTTGCTTCCCTGGGCAAAGAAGATATAACTCAGGATAGATAGATATATATAAAAAAACTTCTGGAATAGCTTGTTAAAATATTAGAGGAGAGTGTTCGGAATTCTTCTGCCTGACCAAAGAATTCCACGAACAGAAAGAAGGCTCAGACCCAGGCCCTCATTTACATAAATTTCTCATTTACATAAATTCATGAAAGAAGTAGACAAGTCAACCTCAGAGGACAAAACCACAAAAGCAAAAGGAATCTCTTGGGACCCAAGCCATTTAGATAGAACTTTATGATTAAAAACCAGCCCTCAGCGGTATAAAAGAAATACCCATTTATTTATTTAGTTCCACCTTTCGTCACTAAAAAGAATGAAAATACTTGCATGAATAACTTCAGAAACAATGTATATAATAATGTGGGACACCCTTCTATTGTATCCCACCTTGTCTGACTTTTACAAGTTGTTTAAAACTTCCAGAGAATATTTGGATTGATTCTATCTTTGGCTATAATTTGGCTGTTAATTTCATTTTATTCTACGCTTATACTGGTTTGTAGAGTATTTATTTGTGTATTTTTATTGTATAAAGCGTCTTGGGTGTTTTATATTGTAAACTGCAAGCCCCCTAAGGATTAAGTGTTTATAAGTATAATTAAATAATTACAAAATGATTCAAAAGAATAACATATTCCAAGGGCAGATGAGTGTAACTTTAAAACAAGCAGGGGAAAAAAAACACCTTTAGCCCACCTTAAAATGTCTGTAAAGAACAGCTTGTTTGAGGTCTAGATCAGGGGTCACCTACCTTGGCAACTTTAAGACTTGTGGACTTCAACTCCCAGAGTTCCTCAGCCAGCAAAGCTAAGCTGGCTGAGGAATTCTGGGAGTTGAAGTTCACAAGTCTTAAAGTTGCCAAGGTTGGAGACCCCTGATCTAAATGAAACTCAAAGGAGACTTTCCCAAACTAAAGTGTCCTTTGAGTTGGAAGTTTGCCTGCCTCACCTCAACAATCTCCTAAAAGTAGCCGTGTTTCCAATATTAAACACAGCAAGCAGGCAGAGAATTAAATAGATAATTAAATCCTCCAGTTAATCTGTTCCCACAATGCTCAAGTGTGTTGGAAACAACATTTGCACTTTCCTCTAGAAAATGCTGTGAAAGGGTGTTGGATCCTTATCAATTTCTTTTGGCAGGACCAGAAACAGAAATACTTCAGTGATTAACTTTCCCAATATAGAATTGGAGGAGGTGAAGGCAGACATTTTTCTAATCAGAACAGGCAGAAATTAAGAAATGGGGACAGAAACTGCAGGAGAATGGAACTCCGTCGTTTTCTACATCTCAATACGTAGTTAATTTATCTCTTCCTTCCCCCCCAAAAAACTTCTGTACAGCCCATAGTTACTAGAACTCAGCCTATATGACTGCCAGGTAAAGCCAGGAAAACAAAGTCCAAATGAAATTACCACCTAAGCTTGCCACAGAAACAGAACATCGCCAACGGAGATGGATTGCATAAAGCGCTTATAGGAAGGGATAGTATGATCAAATAAGACCAAATAAGAAACTACAGCTGATCCTCAGTTTACAACCATTTGTTTACAACAGTACTTTAAAAAGAGGGTTATGATTATTAATTGTACTTATGACTGTCACAGATTCCCAAATGTGATAAAAAAATATGGATGCTTGCCAACAGGCATGCATTTTTATTTATTTATTTATTTATTTTATTTCAACATATATGCCACCCTTCTCCGGAGACTCAGGGCGGCTTACAATTTCTTAAGCACAAATCAATGTGCTTAGCAATAGTATATTTATTATGGCTGTACCAATTTGGGGCTATGATCACTATTTGCGATCTTCCAACAAGCAAAGTCAATGGAGGAAACCTGGTTCACTTAATGACCGCATGGTTCACTTAATAACTGCAGTGATTTGGTCAATAATTGTTCCAAAAAGATCAAAATATTAGGCAGAACTCACTAAATGAACTGACTTGTTATCAAATTCTGGTCACAATTGTGGCTGTAAGTCAAGGACTACTTGCAAAAGGATACTGCTTATGAAATGATTTATAAATACTACATTTTCTTTGTAAATACAGTAATGAATAGATGGAATTCTGCCTTCATATGGTCTTCACATAAGATGAGTTCTGGAATTCCTTGTTTCCTTGGATGACATTATAGTGTTTTCCACAAGTGCTTTATCTCATGATTTGCTAAAATAGAAGAGCCCAACTCCAAGCCTGCACATGTCTACTAAAAAAAATATGTAGGTATGCCCTTCACAAAGATCCAAAAGTTGATATAAATTGTAGTTCTGTGAAGGAGTTATTAGATGGTGTGTGTGCATGCATGTGTGTGCACTCAAATAAGTGAATAAAATTTTATAAAGTGTTAAAAAACATCAATCCCGTCAAAATCAGAAAAGCATTAGTACTTGGATGGTATTGTCTGTGGAGATTCTCAGTCATCCAGGTCCTAGTTGTCCCAACGGTGACGTCTTTTTCTTCTCATCCAAAAAGCTGAAAAAGCTACTTGGATGAGAAGCAAAATGTCTTCAAAGAACAAGAAAGTCTAGTTGCCTCTTGAAAAAGCAGCACGTTTGGGTTGGATGGTATTCCTCTTAAGGTAAAAGTAAAGGTTCCCCTTGAACATATGTGCTAGTTGTTCCCGACTCTAGGGGGTGGTGCTCATCTCCGTTTCAAAGCCAAAGAGCCAGCGCTATCTGAAGACGTCTCCCTGGTCATGTGGCCAGCATGACTAAATGCCAAAGGCGCACGGAACACTGTTACATTCCCACCAAAGGTGGTCCCTATTTTTCTACTTGCATTTTTTACTTGCTTTCGAACTGCTAGGTTGGCAGAAGCTGAGACAAGTAACGGGAGCTCACCCCCATTACACGGGATTCTAACCGCTGAACTCCTAACCTTTCAATTGACAAGCTCAGCATCTTAGCCACTGAGCCACCATGTGTAGGTGGGATAGAAGGCAGCAAAAAGATATCCCATCCGTCTCCAGTTTGTTTGTTTATATCCCTCCTGTATTATTTTTATAAGTAACACAAGGTGGCAAACATATTCAACATACTTCTCTCCTTCTATTTTCCCCACAACAACTCTGTCGGGTTGGGTGGGCTGAAAGACAGTGGCAGGTTCAAGGTCATGGGACTAGAATTTAGGGTCTCCTGGTTTCTAAACTGGTGCCTTAACTGCTAGCGCAGTGTTTCTCAACTTTGGCCTCTGGAAGATGTGTGGACTTCAACTCCCAGAATTCCCCAGCCAGCAGAGCTGCGCTAGACCAAACTGAATAGAAGAGAGATCTTTTTGCTTCTTTCTAACTCCAAATATTCTCTGTTGTAAAGTTCATGCAGTCTATCATGCAGTATGATATATTCCTTGCCATCTCCACATAGAGCTTGAAAAATGTCAAGTTAAAATCCTGGAAAAAGGATTGAAAGCCAGTTTTGATAGTGTTGAAATAAATGAGTCAGTGGTCTGATTCATTAGGCAGGTTCTTAGAGTTCTACAATTCATCTGATGATGGTCCTCCATTTACATCCTTGACATCTTTCTTCTTTGTTCCATTCATCTTGAAGTAGTACATTTTTGTTTAAGAGCGGGAATATCACTACCTCTAGACTTGTGAAAATTACTGTAGGTTCTAACTTTTTTCTCCTTTAAGAGACCGTCCATTTTCCAAAGATACCTTGTAGCTATTTACAGAGTGTTCTGAAAACCATTTATCTTTTTCTTATAAATAGTACTAATACTATGTTTTTTTTAAGTTTGGGAAACATGGTAAAAAGTTTTTAAATAAATCTCCAGTGAGTTATTGCTGATTATGTGATACCACACAACAATATCTTCCTTTCATACTTTGAATATCCAGCATTAACTAGGAAACATTTTCAGTTCTTATTAATTTTTAACCATCACATTTTAAATTGATTTGATTATACCCTAAATAAAAAGAATGACCATGTTATAAATCTCATTGTTCAGGATTCTTTAGCTAGCCTTAGAAATGTATGAAGTATGTCTATATACCACTCACAAGCTGCTCCTCCATTGAAGCTAAAAATAAAGACATAAAATAAATAAAATACCCTTTAGGCAAAGAAATGCTATGAGATATACAAGGACAAAATCACCTGAATTATGCAATGTTTGCAGGAACACAAGAGTTTTGTTGGATCAAAATACGTCCTTATCTAGTTCAACGTTTGGTAGCACATAGTAACCAATCAAGAATTTGAAAACTTCAATCACAATCCAAAAATAATCCTCTTCAATGTTGATGTCCATTAGTTGCAGTTATTCAAGACGCTATATACAATGCTCAGGATTAGTAATGATTGATAGTCCAATTATCTAACCATTTTAAAATTATATAAATTGGTATCCATTATATTCAATGGCAGTGAATTTCCAAGCTTGTTCATTGAATAAAGAAATAACTTTTCAGAATTTCCCACAATTAGGTTCAGTTGGTGATTCTAAGTTCTAACATCTGCATATAGGAAACATCCATGTATAGTCCATACAATATGTATATAAGGAAAATATATTAGATATATTCTTACTCATGCTGGGTAAATTTGATAGATTTCTTCCGTTTAAATTTGATAGATCAACTATCAACTTTGGTTTTATTCCCCAAAGTTTCAAGTATTCATGAAATCAGTATGTAGATGACTGCTTGGAAAGTCAAATTAAAAAGTGTCATACTAAGATTGTCAATCAAACTTTGTTATATAGACCATACTTATTATCTTATCTGCCCTTGCTTTCTTTCTAGAATTAATTGAAATGAAAGTTTGTGATCACTATGTGATCTTTGTCTACTTGCTTATTCTTGTTCAGCATATCAAAGAATTTTGAGAATAAAAGGAACTGAAATCCTTCAGTTCTTTGAGTTTGGGATAGAAATTAATTTTGCATTTAGTAATTGCTCTATAACTGGAGTTTGGTATCCTAAGAATCTTGATTTTATATTTAGAAATTTCTCTAAACCTTCTGATGAAGAATAGCTCAAAAATATATTCCAGTAATTGTAAAAAGATCAAGACCTAGTTAGGGGTTGGAGAATATATGAACTTCCAGGTGGAAAAGACTCAGTCATATATATTCAGAATCATGATAAATGTGTACCTTTTGATAAGTAAAATTATTAAATAACCAGCTTTGGGACTAAAAGCTGTTTTATGATACCAAAACATTTTCCAAAGCCTTCAGTTGCATTATTGCCTTAAAAATTAAATGCCATTAAAATATTATGTTAAAAGTATATTTTGGTTCCTGCTAAAGAAAAAAATCCTAAATATATATATATAAGACTTTTTAGATAACACTTTTCAGCAGAATAGGTTTTTTTGCCTCATTATTTTACTCTTTCATTTTTTTTACACTATTTTGCGTCCTACATCTGGTAGGCATCTTTTGAAAAGCTACATCTGAAAGGAACAGCTTCCTTCCTGAAAGGAACGTCTCTGTCAGTGTTTTTATATAAAGGCCACACACAAGATAATTATTGTATAATACAAAGGTTGAGCAAATAGGAGATGCAGTGACAAGAACAAGAAGTTCATTAATAGCAAAGTTTTGCACCAGATCATAGATAAGCAAGAGAAAAATATTACTTCTAGTTTTAATGCAGTTTACGCTCCAATGAATTCAAAGCACTACTAGATTTAGTAGAGAAGATCTTTTTTTTCTATTTAAGATTATCTGTCATAAACTTTTATTCCTGCTAAGGTGATTTCTAGGTGCATTTTATCTTTATATGACTTAGAAGTCTGAGTTGGAAAGCAATTTAATGTAACTGAGACAGAAGGAAAAGATTAGGTTAATATATTGCTTTTAAAAATATCAATATCTTACTGCATGCTGAGAGCCAGTTTGGTCTAGTGCAGTGTTTCTCAACCTTGGCCACTGGAAGATGTGTGGACTTCAACTCCCAGAATTCCCCAGCCAGCAGA
>JANHFM010005533.1:16151-29412 GCA_032468115.1 Grayia smithii | reverse complement strand
AGATAGACAGACAGACAGACAGACAGACAGACAGACAGACAGACAGACAGACAGACAGACAGACAGACAGACAGACAAACTGCTACTTGGGTTTGACCTGGTGAATAGATTACGAGTAGAGTCATTCTATAAAGGAAATTGGTGACCTCTAAACCAGAGTAATAAAAAAATAAAATAAAGTAGTTAAAACTAGAATATACAACCCTCATTTCAAAGCTTCTTTAATGTGGAAATGCTGTCAAGTGTACTGTGAGTGCTTGACCCTCTTCTGTTCAGATCCTAGATGGCAGACTTCTTTTTAGAGAAACCTCACTTTACAGGAGAGGTTTCATCTCAGTGACAATCCATGCCAAGATAGGCTGAAGCTATATCAGGGGTCAGAAATCCATGGCTCTGGAGCCGCATGTGGCTCTTTCAGCCCTCTGCTGAGGCTCCCTGTCGCTGGTTGGCTCCACAATTGATAGGGCTTTCAGTTAGGACAGGTAAGGAAAAAGGATGCTGCGCTAGGAAGAGAATCTATGGTGGGGGAACCGGACTTCTGATCAGCAGAGGAAAAAGGAAACTGCGCTAGGAGGAAAATCTATGATGGAGGAACTGGACTTCTGGTTGGTTCCAGAAATGATTGGGGGGCTTCTGATTTGGACCTTTGTGTCTCTTTGAGTGTTTAAGGTTGCCGACCCCTGAGCTAGATCAAGGTGAACTGGTAGGACAGGGATCTTATCAACTAGAAAACAGGATAGCTCCAGTGCAAACATATATGTTGTATGAAGGAAGAGTCCACTATTTATAAAGTTCCAACTGATACGTCTCGAGACCACAGCCCTTCCATCCAACTAGGAGCTCAGTGCCTCCATAGCTAGAGCCAGAAAGACTAAAACTTTCCAAAGAGATTAAATGTTCTCAGTTATTTTTAATTAGACTTAATATAATTCTTCTGGAAGAACTTCCACAAAGTTACTATTCTAAATTGCAATTTCTGTTGTGATGTGAGTCCTCAACAGTTCGTTTAGTTCAAAGTTACAATGGTACTGAAAAAAGTGACTTATGACCATTTGTCACACTTACCATTGTTGTAGCATCCCCGTGATCATGTGATCAAAATTCAGATGCTTAGCAACCGACTCATATTTATGATGGTTGCAGTGTACGAAGGTCATGTGATCATCTTTGCAACCTTCTGATGAGCAGAGTCAATGGGGGGGCAGTTTCATTTAACAACTGTAACTAATTTAGCAACTGCAGTGATTAACTTAACAATTGTGACAAGAAAGGTCATAAAATGGGAGCAAAATTCACTGAACAAAGTCTCACTTAGCAACAGAAGTTTGTGGTCGTAAGTCGAGGACTAGCTGTATTAGTGTTCTTTGTCTTGTTCTCTTCTTGCTTGCTGTATTTCCCCACTGATACTTCCTTACTGAAACCTGCCTGTCTCCCCACCCCCAGTCACAGACCTTATACTTCCCTGCTCCTCTCCTTTAAACTTGCCTATAACTCAATATGTGTTGGAGATTGCCATTAAGACTCCTACAGCAGCAGCTCCAACTAGGTGCTCTCCTTGGAAATACCTACACTTGACCTGGATGTGGCAATGTTCAGATATGTCACCAGGACCAGTGCTCTCCAGCTAGTGCGGAGGGAAGGGACCAGGCAGCAGGAGAGTGGAGCAAGAAAGAGGGAAGAGAAATGCAGGGCCCAAAGAATTTCCTTCACCTTTCCTGTACCTCTAATAGCAACAGTGGCTAACCATTATCCTAAGTCAGCACATCGAATCGTCTCATTCCTGAATTGTGATATTTAAAGAAATGCAAACACTGTAGGGCATACTCAGTGGTGGAATTCAATTTTTTTTTCTTCTGGTTGTGTGGGTGTGGCTTCGTAGGCATGGCTTGGTGGGCGTGGCAGGGGAAGGATACTGCAAAATCTTCATTCCAACACCACTCTGGGGCCAGCCAGAGGTGGTATTTGCCAGTTCTCTGAACTACTCAAAATTTCCGCTAGCGGTTCTCCAGAACCTGTCAGAACCTGCTGAATTTTACCCCTGAGCATACTTACAGTGTTGTGTCAATGAAGACTTAATTGTCACCAATCACTAAACAATTTTAATTGTATTTAGTGAATTGCAATTGATTTATTTGAAGTTAATTCAAATGTCCCTTCAGCCTCTCTTTCATCATAATTTAAACAAAATGTAAAGTAAACAACATTTCTGCACTGGACATTAATCATAAGTAAAGGCTTAGGGAAACATTCTTAGAGAAAACTGAAATGCATATTTATAGGAAAATAAATAAACAAATTTAATCAAGCTCTGTGGGGGGTTTGGAATTAGCATATTGTCCAAATAATATATTGCAACATTGAAGAAACTAAAAACATCCCATATCCTATTCATGACTTCCAGGGTTTTCTTCTGATCTTGTTATGCGGTATCTTAAGTGATACATAAATAAGTGAAATCAAGTACTTGAAGCTATTGAAAGGAGTTTAACAACAGTTACGAAAACAAAACTCATGCAAGTAGAATAGAAACTATTGCCATTATCGAATATAACACATGTACTGTATTGTTTCTATTAAAAAAAAAGGGCAGTTTGCTATAGTAGTTGGCCTAAAAAACAGGAGATTGTGACCTCCTTAGGCATGAAAACTGGCTGGGTGACTTTGGGCCAGTCATTCTGTCTCAGCCAGTTTTCTCTGGTCGCCTCAAAAACTTTTTATTATTGAAAAAGCAGGAGGCAGGAATAGTAGGTGTGTTTGTTGCCTTAGTTTGATATATATATATATATATTTAAAAAGGTGGGATAAGATAATAATAAAATACTGTTTGCCTGCCAGCAAGCAACAGACCACAAAATAGACAAAGTTATAGAAAATGAAGAATCTAAAGCATACTGGACTTTAGAATTCAAACAGACAAGCATTTGTCACCTGATACCCCAGACTTAACAACTATTAAGAAAGACCCAAAAAAAAGTCTGAACAGTGGACCCTGCAGTAGTACCTGGAGACACAGAAGAGAAAGAACTGGAGAAAATCACAAATATAAAGACCTGCAAATAAAAGTAGATCATGTGTGGCAAAAGAAAACAAAAATGGGTTCCTATTCCTAATTTCAAAGCATCTGGAGTATCACTTGAAGACTACTGTCATTGACAAAAATAATTATCAATTACAAAAGGCAGTTTTATGGTACAGCTTACAATTTGCAAGGATACCTTTAACACCATCAAACAACATCTGCCTAATTCAGATCCTTGTGAAGGACTCAACAGGTGAATAAAATGGCCAAATTTAATCTAGAGATCTGGCTGACTGGTTGATGAACCCTAATAAACATTTATATAGAAGTTTTTTCTTGTGAAGCAGAGGTAACTTGGTAACACAAAATTAGATCTAATTTACTAAGTAAGAGTTAAATCACAAGTCTCCTCCTTTATCATCTGTACATGTCAAGATGTTCTGAGCAAGCTACGGGTAGATCCAATATAAATACCTTGGCTCTACCCCAAGTGGAGGGATTTAGTAGTAGTAACTGTTTTGGTGTTTGGAATTTTATTTAACAAATCTTGCTAGCTTTTCACTTGTACTTGTAGGCAAACCAACAACAGCAAACATGCTTACACAGCAGTTAAACTAAATTGTCATTCATTTTTGTCAACCTTTCTGTTTGTTTTTCATTATTTCTATTTTCACAGAATCTGAAAAAAATATTTTTGATTTACCTCTATTAAGTACCAACTTTGGAAGAATTTCAAAATGTATCCTCCCACAAAACTACAAAAGTTTTTTCCACACTATTTTTGCTATACAAAAGTGTTCACATGACCAATCCTATAAGGAAAAATCACCTCACTGTAATTGTATATATATTTGAGTATCTCTCTAGAAAACAATGAGGAGGATGACAGTGAACTGTGGTATTTACCTACTGGAGCCCTTTTGTTGTTTTAAAAAGACAGAATCTGTTATTATAAGCACAATGAATGTGTAAAAGGAAAATAATTGTTTTTATATTTGTTAAGATTTATTTCCTATCCTTATATCATAGAATACCTCATTCACAATAACCACTCTGTTGTGGATCGGACTAAGAAACAGTGTCTGTCCCAAGATTACCCAATTCTATGCATTAACTATGATACCATATCGGTTTTTAAATAGTGTATATATTACAACTGTAAGAGAATCCCATTTTCCTACTCTTTTTGCAGCCTGCCTATCTCTGAAAGTCCCAATAACTTCTTGACATGTTTGTAACTTCTTTAAACTGCCCAACACAAATACAACCTTTATGTACCCTTACTCCTCAATATGAATATATTTAATTTCAATTATTTCATTTGCCCTGAAGATCCAAAATGGTTCACAAGAGTCCTTCATAATAAATTCCTATAATGCAAAATCTCATATAATGTTTTGAGTGTGACTATAAAATTTAGGTCAAACCAATTAAAAGTATTTGTGTTTTTTTCTCTTTCTCAATTTTTTTTAAATGCAAACACAAATTCAGTAACAGTAAGTAATCTCTCCATTGAGACAATACAGTGCTTAAAAATAATCAGTTAAAAATACTCTGGCAAAGCTGCAGTGGGAGAGATTGGTAGTATTAGCATCCTAATCTGATTTGAATTTAAGAAATGTTACCAATGTACTAGTTTACAGCAGATGCAGGGGTGAATCAGGCATTTGAAAACTCACTCATAGTAAGTTGCAACAGTTATATTATTGCAAATATATATTTCTCACCATTGTATAAAGAGTCAATTCTGGTAGAACAGCCTAAAATAACTGTCTTTTTATTAACTTATAAATTCTAACTCTGATGTATCAGTATAGAATGCTTTGACTTGTACTGTATGCATATTAGTTTGACATTGTAACACAATACAATTAAGCAGCTCTTTCTTTTAACAATCAAAGAGAAGAAACCGCAAATACAAGTAAATATAGACATATGCCTCACAGCAGTATACCATACATTCATATTTTCCTTACCTTTGAAAATAAATGCTCATTTTCAATTTTTAAAAAAAGTTTGCAGTAATTTTTTGTGTCTAAGCCCTCCATATCCTTATGAGTAAAATTTTGGGGTATATGATACATCCTTAAAAAAAAACACCCCAATGCAGTTTTGCGTTTATATTCTTATTTCCTACACACCCCACACCCCAATATAATTAGAAGCTGCTGTTTTGAGACCAGTTAAATAAAGCAATTGTCTGATGAATGCTGTTTAGTAGCTGAGCCAGTGTACATGCCCCATTTAGTAAATCCACCCAAACATTCCAATGACCCAAACAATGTATTTGCAAATTGTTGATACGGTCAGCAATTTACAACCTACAGAACAAGCTCGTTCCTTTGTACAGGGAAAGATTACATGCATTCCAGCCAGAAATATGCCTTCTCTCGGATCGTAAAAGACAAAGGGTGAGATGGTTTGGGCTGTTTTCTGACTCAGGACCTAAAACCAGAGATTACACTTCTCATAAAGTTCTGAGATTTGGCTCAACTACGGACAAAAAGATTCCACCGCCCCTCTTCCCAAACAGCAACACAGCCCAACTGGCTATATAAAAAGAAGCCATATCACTGCCCCAAACCCCTTACCTTTTAGACAAAACATTCTGAGACTGTCCCATGGAAGGAAATGGAAAAGTCTTGCTTGGGGAGAAAGCAACACACCAGTGCTAGGTACAGCTGTTCCCCAGTTCCCCCCATTCAAGCACTCAGCCGGAGAAGCTGGCTGCAGACCAAATCTGCTGCTCTAGGAAGCTGTCGCCCAACCCACTGATTCTTCAACAACACTACTGACACCTCCCTATTCCCCCCCACTACAAAAAAAAAAAAAGACAAGAGAAAGGAAAAGGGAATTGTGCCTCTTCAGCCACGCCTATCAGACTACAACTTGAATACATTTTTTTTCTCCTTTGTCAGCTTGTTTTTCCTTTGAAAACAATTCACACCCATGAGCTGGTCAGTATATAGTAAAAAAAAAAATAAACCACCTTTCATTTACCTTAGATGCGTCTCTGAGTGTTGAATTCTGTCCCTCCTTAACTTTTGGATAATCAATCTGGATTACAATCTGTTTCATTTTGAAGCATGCTAGAAAGTTTGCAACTTTTCAAATAGCACAGGTATTTTACATACTCATGCAGCAAACCAGGAAATTAAATCATAATTGTAACTAAATGTTAAGCATCCACAGCTATGAATACGACTGGATTGCAAATATTTTATAGTTATAAATAGATACAAAGAGTATCTTCAACAGTTTTTCGGTTAACCTTGCTTCTAAATAAATAGGACAAATATCCTATCTAATTAGGAGAATAGCTATTCTGATTCTAAATAAAGATGAAGCTACACATACACTTTTAGTCCTCTGTTTACAAGACAGCAGTGAGAAAAGCAAATAAAAGAGTACATCACATGTCCATTTCACAAATTTGATTTTTTAAAAATGGAATTTAACCAAAGATATGAATCAGGATATGTAAATAAAACCTTGTTAACATCAGCCCCTTTTTCTATATCCTATCTGCATTTGTATAGCATTTCACAGAAATGCTATAATGCAAATGCCCTTCTTACCTTCCAAAATTGCATGAGTATGAAAACTAATCCAGTTCCCTAGTGTTTCTTTGCAGGGAGAGAGGGAGGGTGGCAGAAAAATATATATGACATAACTGCATTCTTGTGAGCCATGGCAGCAACGAAGACAGAATAAAGAAAAAAAAATATTTGGGATCCATTGGAAAATTGATGTAAAGATTAATACTATGAGCAATGGAGATTAGATTAAGGGAAATACAGGATATTAGATATTCCATATGAAGAATGAAGAACAAACTTGATTTCATCCACTTTCATCCAATACATTGGCATATATTGCTCAATCACCCTTGAATTGGAGTATTGTGCAAGAATTGTTAAACAAACTATGGGACCTCCTTCAAATGGTTTATTTAGGCTATATTTGGAAAACACAGTGAGTATAGCTAATGGTTAATCAAAAGTTTGGCCAATCATATTTCTGATAGAGAAGAATATTCAGGGTTGAAATGGGTGTGTGTGTCTTTGGTGTTTTCTGAACTTGGTTGTTTTCTTGCAGAAATTTTATTACCCAAACTAGAAAACATCATTAGGGCACATCCTACCGGCACTGATCATGTTACCTAGTTTGGGTAATGAAATGTCTGTAAGAAAACCAAGCTCAGACTCAATCATATTTCTGCCTTACTGGCTAAACAAACATAGCGGTTATATTTGTTATACTTTAAACTTTTACTGTATTTTTTAAAATCACATCTTTGTTATCTATGCTTGCTGTTCAACTCTTTCCTTTTTTTTTTTTTATACTGTGAAGAATGAACCAAGAAATTTTTGGAACAGTGGGTAGTAAGTGCCTCTGAGTCTTGTTTTACCTAGCCATCTGCTACAGGGAGGAAAACAAGCAAAACCCAGCAACAACAATCCACTGAAACGAATTGGGAAGAACAGCATCAGTCATTGGTGAATCACACTCTAAATTCCTAGTGTTCTTTTTAACCCTATGTTATCACCATCATAGTGGTAGGGTTAACTCTCAAATAATCTGGGCAGCTCAGAACAGACAAAAATATTACAATAAAAGATATAAGATGAAAGATGGCAAAAGCGACAGATTGAATTGAATGAAGTAAAAGTCTCACTTTCCCTCATCAAAGGCTTCACTGTTCTTCTAAATAACAGTGGAGTGGGCAGATGGCAGGTGCTGCTGCAGAGAAAGCTCATTTCTGGGGTCCCAATAAATGGCATTGTTTAATTGAAGAAACTCAAGAGTGCACCAATCCTGGAAGATCAGCTGGACAGATACTATGGGATATGGATGGCCCCTCAAGTAACTAGGCTTTATGTTCTAAAGGGTTTTGTAGGTCATAACTAGCATCTTGAATTGCTCCAAGAGGCAACCTAGTAATTGGCACAGCTCACAAAGCTGAGGCATGTCCATCACTGTTCAAACTGCTACATTCTGGACCAGTTGAAGTTTATGGTTTGCCTTCAAGGGCAGCCTCATGTACAGTGTGTTGCAGTAGTCAAACCCCAAGATGACTGGGACATGAGTGACTGTCTTCCCCTGACCTAGGAAAGAATACAACTGGTGCACCAGATAGAATTGTGCAAAGGCTTTACTGACTACAGCTGCTTAACACTACAGTTAGGAGATCTCAACCCTCATTTCCCAGAGGTCCTCTGGGGTTTATGCTGGTAGCTCTCTCCCAGTGGTCGGTTGCTCCCAGTTCTGTCCAGTTCTTTAAAACCGGTAGTAAAAACAGCAGGAGGCTCCACCTACCCAGCTGGACATCATAATTGACGATCTGCGCATGCGCAGAAGCGTGCACATGCGCTCCTGTTGCAAACCGGTAGTAAAGTAAAACCCACCCCTGCTCTCTCCTTGAGAAAGGTCTTTACCTGGTATCCTAGCTCTTTTTATTATTATTATTATTATTCCACCTTTATTTTCATATACAAGTCAAGGTAGCAAACATACCTGTACTCCTTCTACCTTCTATTTTCTCCACAACCACAACTCTGTGAGATAAGTAGGCTGAGAGAGAGTGAAAGTCCAAAGTTACCCAGCCAGTTTTTCATGCCTAAGGAGGGAGTAGAACTAAAACTCTCCTGATTTCCAGGCCAGCACCTTATATACCTAAGAGAAACAATAGTGATCTTAACTCCAGCATGGAAGACAGGTAGAATTCCCTCAGGCTATATTTATTTGTGAGTAAAAAGAGGAAAATTGATAAAGCTGAAATAAATTCTGTAGGGCCACTTTCTAGTGACTATGTGTTTTTGAGGCATGTAGCTAGGAAATTCAGTGTTGTCTCCATTGGGAATTAAATCCACAGCACAGAATATAATTCCTAATTAACTTTATATATATATTTTTAAAAAGTGATTTTTCCTGTTTAACTTTGCAAGTAGCCACATGCAAAAATGATAAGTAGAATAAGTAATACAGATAATCAAACAGCTTCCTCAAGCATCCTGCTCATAAACTAACCATAAAATTAGCAAACAGAATATAAATTTGGGACAGATCCAAGGTGGGTGAGATATACTATTCAAAAAGACAAAGATATATACAGACTGAGAATAACTGCACAAATAAAATAACTGTCACAGAGAATTGTTTTCAGAGACAAAGGTTATTTACAATAAAGTGAATCAAAAGTGAAACATCTTCATTACAAATATTCCTTATTCCTCACAGATGAAGTCTCTCTCAAACCAGCAATCATTGCCTGCTTCTCTAAGATGTTCTTTGATACTTGTAAACTGCAATATTACAATATTTGTAATATCCCCTTTTCTTTCCTTCTGAGGTAATTATTGCCTGTAACAGATTTTTCTGTTACTTACTCCTGGATTTGATCTTTAGATAATCCCTGAGGATAGCAGGTACGTTTTCTTCTGTTTTCCCAAAACTCTTGTCTCTTGAGGCTTGGATTTGAAACAACCAAAACTTTTCTATCAAAAAAGAATTACTTTTCATCTACATGTTCCCAGCTGTGATTCACTCGAGTTCAAGAATGTCTGAATTATGGTTTTTGTGTCTAGCCTGAATGAATGTGGGGAGAGGGTTCGTATGCTGCTCTAAAATTATTTTTTGGATGGAGGCAAGTATGCACCAAAATGTGTATCAGAATAACCAGGAAATCTAAAACAAAGAAACTGGTCTGAAACATGTTTACCTTAATGAGTTTAAAAGGAGTGTCGGGGAGGATGGGACAGACATCAAATGCTTCTTTCCACTGATCTTCTGTTGAAACTTCTCTTTATAAAGTATTGTTCCATAATTTGGATATTTTAAGCCAACAAACTTCTTATTAAAAATAAATAAGAGTTTAATTTGATAGAACCTACCTTGTTTCCCCAAAAATAAGACATATCCTGATAATAAGCCCAATAGGGCTTTTGAGAACATACATTGAAATAAGCCCCCTCCGAAAATAAGCCTTCCCCCAAATACTTAGATGCATGTGCGGGGAGGGGGGAAGGGGGGGAACATCAGAGCCACTGCTGCCTGAGATTAGCAGGCCAGATTCGGTGAACCAGACACACCGCTGCCACTTGGGAGAAGAAGAGAGAGAGGAGGTGCTGCGAGACAGCCCAGTTCTTCTCCTCCCAGGGGGTGGCAGCGCATTCAGTTCCCCGAATCTGGCTTGCCGATCTTGGCCACTGGGGGGGGGGGGGGCGGGTGGGTGGGGTGGGACGGCAGAGAAGCGACATGCATGGAGGGAGACAGGGCTCCCCTTGCCATGTCTTCTCCCCCTCCTTGCCAGGCCTGACAGGAGCTGGAAGTCAGGTAAGACACGGTGGAGATGCAAGACGCATGTCTTACCTGACTTCCAGCTCCTGTCATGCCCTGTCGACATGCAATGGAGGAAAGTCCATGGGGAAGCGTGGCCAGCAAGAGTACTGCTGGCATGGCTGGCCACTGAGGGAGGGGGAAAGAGAGGGTTACTTGAAGCCCAGTGAGGTGCCCGCTCCAGCTCCCGCTCAGCCCTTGAGATACTCTGTATTGAGGCGGCTGAGGCGGGTGCAGTGGCTCTGGATGGTGAGCTCAAGCAGCTCATACTTGTCTCACAGGCCAGCTGAGATGCTCAGCATCTCCTTGAGGAGGGACTGCACATGCACCAGCATTCCCAGGAAGTCGTTTTTGAGGCACCTCTCTTCATGGCTCTCATGCTCCTGGACCTGCCAAAGCTTGTTTTCCAGCTCCCCCAGAGACTTCTCCAAGTAGGGCATGTAACAACATTGCTGCCATAGTCATATATAAAAACAAAGACCTATATTTTTTTCCACTTGTTCATCTGCCATCACTAAAAGAAAAGCTTTAGGTTTCAATATAAGTTCCATTTTCATTTTTTTAAACAAAAATATCTGATACAAGTACCTTTGGATTGAGTACAGATATTCCTTGACTTATGATCAGAACTACACCTAAACTTTATGTTACTAAGCAAGGCATTTGTTAAGTGAGTTGTGAGTCATTTTACAACCTTTTTGCTACAGCTGTTGTTAAGTGGACCATGCAGTAGTCATGTGACTCTTCCTCACTGACTTTGCTTGTCAGAAGCTAGCTGAGAAATTATAAATGTTGATCACATGACCTCAGGATAGTACAACCATCACAAATACATGCCAGTTGCCAAGTGCTCAAATTTTGATCACGTGACCATGGTAACGCTGCAACAATTGGTAGTAAAAAAAAAAATTAATACCGGTTCTGTGGGTGTGGCTTGGTGGGCATGGCATGGCTTGGTGGGCATGGCTTGGTGGGCGTGGCAGGGGAAGGATACTGTAAAATCTCCATTTCCTCCCTACTCCAGGGGAAGGATACTGCAAAATCCCCATTTCCTCCCAATCAGCTGGGATTCGGGAGGCAGAGAATAGATGGGGGCGGGGCCAATCAGAGGTGGTA
This sequence comes from Grayia smithii, assembly GCA_032468115.1. Taxonomy (NCBI): domain Eukaryota; kingdom Metazoa; phylum Chordata; class Lepidosauria; order Squamata; family Grayiidae; genus Grayia; species Grayia smithii. The sequence goes on along the minus strand of JANHFM010005533.1, from coordinate 17,939 downwards.
TTTACCAGTTCTCTGAACTACACAAAATTTCTGCTACCGGTTCTTCAGAACTGGTCAGAACCTGCTAAAACCCATCTCTGCCTCTAGAACACTGCTCCTCATCACCATGAAACTCTTGAAAACCAATGAGACTTTTTTTTTAGCTCAATTAATAGTTTAGCTGAATTAATAGTCAGATGCAAACAGCTTTCTGATTTTTGATACTGGCTGCTCTTCCCCTCAAAGTGAGCTATGCTGATCTGCTGGCATAATTGTAGCCACCCTTTCCTTCTTCTTAATTGGCTAGTTTGCCTGCTTAAATTCCCAATGGAAGCCAACAGGACTGAGAATTAGTGACATACTGTGAAATCAAAGCTGCATGACTTTCTCCAAGGATCCTTTCTTCCCTATTCATAGCTGAACTCTTTGTGTGTGTGTGTGTGTGTGTGTGTGTGTGTGTGTGTGTGTGCAAATGTTACCAATTAATTTTGCATCCAGTGGTGTTTTTCCAAAGACAGCATTAAGGAAAAAAAAATCTGTAAAGGAATTCATTAGCTCTACAATATCATTGGATAAATTCCAAATGGATTGTTACACCATGAGAGCATCATAAATAAATACAGAGTAGCCTTAGTTAATTGAAAAGGAACACCCAGAGCAACGAGAAGCCTCTGTGGTTCTTAAAAAAAGGTGCACCATTGAAATAAATATAGAGACCAAAGGCAAGCAGTAAATCTGTGGAATGATTGCAATGATTAATACAAAATGTGAGATGCTTTGCTCTTTCAAGGAGATTTGCAGGAAGCAATTAATTGCATGTGGGAAGCAGGCACTGGACAGCTAACGGGAGGTTGCATTCAATTTGTAAACCTGAAATTCTCTGCTGGAAGATGGATAAAGACACTAATATTCCAGTCAGTAGACTTTGAAACTAGTCCCCTGGTTTTGGGTTTTGTTTTTTTTCCAGAAACTTTGCACTGACAAATATTCACCGTGCCATTTTGACTTTTCTGCCAGATCAGAAGACATGGAAAAAGCAAACAAGGGAGGCCAAAGTTTAGTGAAAAAGGGCACATCACAGAGATGGAAAATGTCTGGTGCTTAGAGTGTCCCGAACTGGCCTAGAACTAGTTCCCCCAAAAGTCTTTCCTACTTGATGGTTACAATGTGGGGACTTGTCAATTGTATTGTGGGACAGCTTCAAGCAGTGAAATTTCTCCTGGAAATTTTTCTCATTCCCTTTGACCAAGGAAAAGTGGCTATAGAAATGTATGCATATGAACAATGTGTGAAACTTGTTTAAATATTAATTTGACTGCTGTATGCGTATGTGCGCATTTTAGTATATTGTGCCAAACCAGCATTTATGGGAAATATATACCATGTTTCCCCAAAAATAAGACCCTGTCTTATATTTTTTTGAACCCTGAAATAAGCACTTGACCTTATTTCTGGGGAGGTCTTATTATTTTGGATGGAGCAAGATCCTCTTGCCGTCTTACCTGATTTCCAGCTCTACATTTAAATATTTTTGGGGAGGGCTTATTTTCGGGGGGAGGCTTATTTTAGTGCATGCCCTCAAAAGCCCAATTGGGCTTACTATCAGGGGATGTCTTATTTTCAGGGAAACAGGGTAGTTCACTATATATTTCACTCAAGGAGAGAAGGAACCTAGAACTAAGGAGAAATTTCCTGATACTTAGAACAATTAATTAGCAGAACAATTTTCCTTCAGAAGTTGTAAATGCTCCAACACTGGAAGTTTTTAAGAAGAGATTAGATAACCATTTGTCTGAAGTGGTGTAGGGT